>JAJLUN010000062.1:0-76206 GCA_030564365.1 Blastobotrys arbuscula | reverse complement strand
AAAAAAAAAAAAAAAAAGCCAAAATTAAAAAATAAAAAGTTGGCACAATTATTTTTAGGATGGCACAATTGAACATTATGATTATTTTTTAGTATAATTAGAACAGCTTTATGTATATTGCAAACTCAGCAGGTCTCTTTGCTACTTATTAGCGGACCTGGATAAAATAAATGATTTCTCACTCACTCACTCATTGGCACAATGGGAATTTTATTATATCATTTTTTATTATTAATATGATTAAAAAAAAAAAAAAAAAAAAAACGATAAAAAGACAAAAAAAAAAAAAAATTTACTATTTACATCTTGTAACAAAAAAAGTCAATGGCAGTATTTCGAAATGATTTACGAGCAGTTCCCTGGCAGTATTTCTCCTAGGGAATTTCGGTCTGAGTATTTGGAATCATTAATTTGAAGTCGGAAAAAAAGGTTTGAACTGAAAACAGGGCACCAATGACTGCTGTGGATGGCACAATTTGAACATTATTATTATTTTTTAGTATAATTAGATCAGCTTTAAGTATATTGCAAACTCAGCAGGTCTCTTTGCTTCTTATTAGCGGACCTGGATAAAATAAATGGTTTCTCACTCTCACTCACTCTCAGTATTATTATTTTTTAGTATAATTAGAACGAGTTTTATGTATATTGCAAACTCAGCAGGTCTCTTTGCTAGTTATTGCGGGCTTGGATAAAATAAATGATTTCTCACTCGCTCAATTGAGTTCCTGATCAAATCTGGCATTTCGTAACTTCAGCACACTCTTACAAGCATATCACAATTGTAATAAAGATATAGTATTTTAATATATTATAAAAATTAGAATTTAAAAAAAAAAAACCCCCCCACCAAGCCTTATGATGATAAATTCTTTGAAAGGCCAAATGAAAAGCTTGCTGAGGAGGGAGAAGATGTAAACCCACATCAAACTTTTTAGCGAAAGATCCAAGCCAGTTATAACAATCTCCGTCTAGCTAGGTCTTAATTCCCAACGGGAGAATGGTATGATAGTTAATATATAACCGGAGATTAGATAATATAAGAGGTTTCTTAGTATAACAGATAAAGTTTATTAGAATACATTTCCTCACTATATTGAGTGAGGAAGCAGAAGAGAATTGGTACATGAATATAGAATATATATAGGCTTGAGTATGCTTTAAGCGCTATCTTGATATACATCGGACTGGCTATGGTCCGATAGGTTTGAGGGTACAAGCAGTGATATCGTTACACCAGTGCGCCACGTGCGGCTGAAGGCCTCCGTTTTATTTCTGCTATATCGACAGACATTTCGGGAGTCATTCGAGAGGAATTTTGTCAGCATACATCAAAAAATATTGTATACCGTGGTATTAAAATAATGAGGCAGTTTGCTAGTCAAATCTGAATTTCATAATCAAATATTGATACAAATTTTGTTAACAATTATTGGGTTTGTTTTTTTCTCTTGTAATAGTTTAGCTTAGTACAATTCATCAAACATTGGCTCTTTCAATCTAGTGGAAACGATCGTGGGGATCGTTAACATTTTATCCGCTAAAAATTAGCAAAGATACTCGCTAAGTTTGCAATATACTTTAAAGTTCTAATCGAGCTAAAATAATAATAACAATATTTCAAACTGTGCGATCCACAGCAGTCATTGGTGTCTTTTTTTTTTTTTTTTTTTTAGTTCAATTTTTTTATTTTACTATTCGATAGCTAGTGCGCTTAGTTTCACAATTGCTTTTCAAATAAGCCGTAATTTTTGCCGCTTCGACGCTGATATTAAATTGCGTGTTAATAGAATCGATCGAAAATTTAATAACTTTTAATGTTGCATGCTTAAAACAAGACTTACTTTTGGCGTTTAATTTTTAAAATTGGATTAACCTTCCTAACACTAAATAAAAATTCCAACTTTCACCGACTATGAATGTTGAAGAAAACAAATCACCACCACCTCAAAACCCCAACGTTGTTACTACCGATACCCATCCTGAGCATTTAGTTCACGCAATTACTTCAATGGAGAGTTATTTGTTACCCGAGTTGATACTTCCAGGAAAAGACTACAACTTTAGCCAATCATCTGGATTTTATACCAACCATTTGTTAAAGTATGATAATACCTTTGGAGATAAAAAACAACAACAGAGCGATGATGGAGTCAAAAATTTCAATGATAACGAAATATTCAATTTCAACTACAAAACTTATACAACCATTATGAGCTGCAAAGTACCACAAGTCCAATCAATACCCAAAACTACGAATTGTTAAACACTAATAATGAACATGATATTTTAAAAAGAAATGTTTATTGCTAAAATAGTACTAGTAATAATAATAATTACCTATTCTCCCTTGACAAATTTTGCCAAGCTATCTTCATTGCCTAACCAGTAATTTTGGTCACCATTAACTTTACCACTAGTTTGGCCAAATTGCCAGAAAGAAGTAGAACCAGAATTAGGAACTGCACCTAGTTCTTCACCAGGACGGGCGATCCAGAATGGATAATCTTTGAATTCATCTTTTGGATCACCAGTACAGGTCTTCCACCAATCGGTGGTAGAATAAATAGCTGGGAAACGACCAGTAGCTTCTTTATAAGCATTACCAAAGGCATGAACCCACTTGACCATGTTTTTTTGAGTGACACCCCAACAGGTACCACCTTGGGCAGCAGTGCCATATTCCAAGTCTAACCCGCCTGGTAAAGTGTTACCGTCGTTGGTCCAGCCACCGCCATGGTCCAAGAAGTATGCGGCTTGTTTTTTGGCGTCCCCTGATGGGTGGGCGTAATGGTACCCACCTCGGAAAATTTTTTGGTCACTGGCACCTTTGAAGTTTGCATCAAAGAAGTCGTCGACAAAGTTGTTGTTTTCGGTGGCCTTGATCCAGGCGAATTTAGACCCGGCGGCCTTTTGGCTGGCCCAGTCAATTTTCCCTTGGTGGTTGGAAACGTCTTGGCCTAACACTTTGTCGCTTCGTTTTTGTAAGTCGAGTGGAGAGGCAAGGGCAGTGGTAACACAGGTAGCAGCAATTAAAGTAGAGAAATGCATTATTGGTTAATGATAATTTGATTGACAATTATTAAAATTATTTTGGGAGGGAATTGGGGGGTCATATTTATACTTTTTTTTTTTTCAATCGATTGTTAGTTACAATTGGGTGGAAATGGATAACAGTATGGTTTAGTAGCGACGTGCATGCACACCCCATATTCGCACTATAATACCTATAACATCACCAAACGGATAAGCTTACATATTTTCCATAAATGCGATTACTTCATTACGCGACAGTTTATAAAACCCCACCTATAAATAAAGCACGTTCCTGTTCCTGGTGATGATCTCGATAAGCATCCCTGATGATAGTAATTTGGTTATCGGCGACGAGGGTGCGGCACCTTATTAATTTATTTATTATTACTACTTGATTCCGGGCCGCCTCATCACAACAATTTACAAAAAAAGCTTGCTTTATAGCCGCGCAATTAAACTTCTTTCCCTGCTCTCTTATGCTTCTTTTTTTTTTGAGAAATGCCTCAGTATTTCTTTCTGCGCCAATTGCCGTGGCCCTTAATTATAACCTTATTCGTTATGCTTATTTACTTAGAACTTTTACTATACATACATTGTAGTATCTACCTGTACGTTATAATGATTATAAAGATGACGAATGTTGTATCTCTTGCTTAAGTTGTTATAAATTATACACTCCCGGCCAAATTCCCCGGATAACTACATCATCTGATTAACTGAGTGTAAGTTCGCTGATCCAATTATCGTTATTATCTTCAAACGAAGCGGGTCGCCGGTTTGTCCGTTTTTGATTGTCTATTAAGTTAATGAAAACCAATTATATTGAAAAAATAGTACAAGAAATTTAGCAGTTTCAAGTTTCAGACCGTGTCTCGCTTGAATTTCACGGCCCGGGGAAGCTAACGGTTTTAAGGAGGGCGGTTGGGTTGGGCCTGGGATTGCCGCGTGGGTGTAGCATGACACCATACATACGATCGCGCAAATACAAGTACAGATTTAAATTAGTTAGGCTAATGATAAGCTTCTTAATTAACTAAAAGATTAGGTGTAATGGATGTAAGGAACCAGTATTACCTGGTTAATAATGGCCTTCTATTGCTTGTATAATTAATTACCGCACTACCCCCAAATTTAAAATAAACACCAAAATTACTGCGTTATGCGCATGAGCGATTGAACGCTAGAAGTTCATACAATGTCATCAATCACAATGTAAATCAAAAAAATAAAAATAAAAAAATAAAAAATGTCTATAAATAATAACTTGCTCTATAAATATAATACCACAAAAAGACCTATTCCATCAAAAGCTGCAAATCACTGAACCATTCGGTTGAGAATTGATCCACCACCCCAACTGGACTTTGTCCTTCAGTGGGACCCAAAAACATATCCACAAACTGGTCATCAAACCCTTGGCTAATTCCTAACACGTTATTCCATTCTTTGGCCAATTCTTGCTCTCCTCTTCTAGCAACTGCATCCCATCCTTCATTATTAGAGTTATCATCGGTAGTAGCAGCAGCAGCAGCAAGGGTGGCAGTGGCGGAGGGGATGGAGTCTGTAGCGGGCTTTGGAGGTGTATTTACCGTATCTTCTGGGGTGTTGGTCTTTGATCGTTTCAAATTGCTGGAATCACCAGGGTTATTTTTCATCATATCTTCAGGTAAATATGGATGAGGTGGAGATCCAGGATCTTCAACATTCGTACTGGCCCATTGTGAAGCTCGTTTGGAATATCGTTCTTTCAAGATATTACACCATTGGCCTACTGCGTACCATATTTCCCGCAGTTCCACCAGCAATCGAAGATTTGTCGCCAGATGAGCTTTAGCCTGGTCTGCTAATACAGCACTTGATGAGAATGAATTGGTAACGTGAACAGCAGAGGAGGTGAATACTGCAAAGCCTACAAATGGTGCCACAGTAATTCGTTCATCTGCCTGTAGCATATCACCTACCATATTACTCATATTATTAGCAGCTTCGATAGCTCTTGATGATGCGGATTTTATGAAGTTGGCTTCATTAATATGTGGGTGTGCTCGACAGACACTTCGATTCAATACACAGATTGATAAATATATCGAGGCGTGTAAATGGATGAACTGACCAGCTCGATTACGTGCATGGAGTTCTGCCAGTTTTTGTTTGGAATATTGATATTCCTCCGGTAAATTTGAAATGAATGCAGTGACTCGATCTCGTAATGACATGAATTTGGAATCTAATTTCCAAGGTTGTTCTCTATTTTTTTCCATTGCATATTTGTTAACATCACACCATAACAACACCGCCTTTATATGATATGAGCAAAGCCCCACTGGTTCATCAGTCCAGTCATCATTAATAGATGGTGTGTCTACGGGGATACCGTTGGCGAATGCTGATTCGGTGCACGGCATGGGTAAATGTTCAAAATTTGAAATACCGAATTGAACCGTCCAGTTTGGACTTGAATGAGCCAATCTATCCATCACTACTAACGACCAAAATGTTCGCCTTTGAATTTCTTGTTCTATCCAGGAGCTACCATCCGGGTATGTATCAATGTGTAGCAGCAAATTGGCAGCTACTCGAGTAGCCATGCTAATAATAATCATAGTCTTCCCACCTTGAGATCGGAAAAATTGGTGCTGAATTAAACATATTAGTGCTTGTACTGTTTCTATTGTTGGTTTATCTTCAAACACTTCTTTCAAAATCACTTTTAATGCTTTGGAGACGTATTCTTCACCTGCGTGGAATGGTTCAGCGGTGTGGATTCTGGGATGGTTGGAATACCTTGCTGTTAGTGTACATATTGCTAGAATCAACCCTTTAGAAACTTGATTATTTTTCAATTTGTCCATGAATGTTCGTTGGTGTAAAAATGCGTAGGTTTGTCCATGCAAGTGTTTGAAATATAACTCTGCCAAATGTTGGATTATTTCTAGTGGGGGTAATTCCACTTCGTCGCTGTGTAGATTTTTTTCTTTGCCAAAAGGTCCAACCCCATTATTACCACCATTATTACCAATGGTATTATTTTTCTTATCAGTATTATTTATAATATTAATAGGGGTGTCAACAATGTGCGTCAATATGGGTGATTGTTTTGGCAGTTCAATCAACGACGACTGATCCGAATAATACTTTTTCAAATTATCGATCCGTTTCTGCATCATATCTTTATATTTATATCTAGACCCTCGATTTTTAATCAACGGATATTCGCATTGAATACTGAGCCGCAAACAATTTGAACAGCATGGCCGGTCCCCACTACACTTGATCTTTTTCTTTCGACACCCCATACAAGCCACCACAGGTTTCTTCTTATTAGAATTACCATTCCCATTAGCAGTTGATTCTTTAGACTTGGTGATTTTCGATGGTTTGGATGGTCGGCTTATTGGCGGTTTATACATTTTTTTTTTTTTTTTAAATGAATATGAGTAGTCGTGTTCTCCTCAGGAAAGAAAAAGATGGAAATTGAAAAAAAAAAAAGTTTGGAATGGAGAAATTAGGAAGGTTTAAACAGAAAAGCGGGGAAACGGCGCTTAACAAAAAAAAAAAAAAAAAAAAAAAAAAAAAGAGCGCACCCCGCGTTATACCGGTTGTCATCAAGATTTATCCGCTATACGGTTAACAAGCCCTTTGAAACAAAAAAAAATTTTATAAGTGGCCATTGGTGCGTGCCTAGGACAACTGTTTGTTTGGGAAAAATCCCCGATATGAGTTAGTACATGAAATTCATCTATTCATTAGTTATATATATATAGTCTATTGGTATTAAAAAGTGAAGCCACCGTTCCCACCGGCAATGGTGGCGGAATCCTGTTCATAAAAATCATGCAGAATGTCGGGTTTGAAGGGCCACATTTGGAATGCATAAACTACTTGGTTCAGTTGATCCATGTCCATATCTCTTGGAGTTACCTCCATCAACTGGGGATCCAATTTGGCACTCAAATCTTCATAAGCGCCCGCACCCAAAGTTTGGATCGCTTCAGATAATGGCTTGGTTCGTTGGATAAATAACATTTTGATAACATACTCAAATGAATCCAAATGATCGGGCATAGTGGCCTTTGGATCAATTTGAATCAACCATGGCGGTTCCACTCGTTTTGGGAAAAAATCTTCTTTAGATAATACTTGTAATGCACGGTCGTCTAATAATTCATCATCACAAGTGATGAGTTTAATATCGGTGCAGAATTCCGCTTGCACACTAACTCGGGATCGATTTTTATGACCTTTTTGGAACATTAATTTCAGTGCAGTCTGGGGTCGAACCCATAACAACATGCGTACTCGGCCATATTTTTGTAACCAAGATTGATTGGTGATACAATTTAAATATTGTGTGGTTAGTTGTTCTCCTTGTGCTTGGGATAAATTTGCAGTAAACAAAATATGAGGATTGATTTCATGCTTCGGGTGCGATATTGGGGTATAATTTTTATTTTGAATCAAATTAGTGAATGTACCCCATCTGAATGGATCTTGATTCAATACTTGTAGGTTATTTATATCGTTAGGTTGGGGTGCTAATAATTTATAGCATTGAGGAAACGGTTCCATCATAATATGACATTTTGGTTCTAGTAAATTGTTCAGTGCCGAGCCCCAGACTCCTGGTCCAGGATATGCTTCCAAAATTGTAGTGTTTTTAAACTTGGTGGTTAGATCTAGTTTTTTTATAATTGATTCTGCAGCATCGTAGTTTATCAGCTGTTTTTTACCATATGATGATCGGATTATCGATGCCCATTGTGATGTTGTATTTAACCTCATTAAAATTTCAAAAAAAAAAAAAAAAGGCTCTTGTTTTGGAAGTGAAAAAATAAATAAAAAAAAATAAAATATTTTGATCCCAAAATTGATAAATAAAATTTGATAAAAAAAAAAAATTGTGGCGCGCTATTCGTAATACTAGCTAGTAATACCATCACGATTTATTATTACAATACATACAATGATTAAACTAACGTTGGGTAAGAAGGAGAAGGAGAAGGAAAAAGAGAATGAAAAAGTAAAAGTTGAAAAGGAGAAAAAAAGTACAAGTACAAATAAAGAAGGTAAGGATGCTAAAAAACCCAAGTTGAATCTAAAAATCAAAAATAAGGACAAAATACCAAAGATTCGTGTCAAGGCTGGTCGACAACCTGGAGATGGATATGATAGTGAAGCCCCTGATCGCGAAGAAGACCCAATGATTGAAGAAGCAGTGGTTTTACGAATGGTTCCAGGGGATCATTTGGATTATTTACGTGAAGCATGCGAGCAAGGTGATTTATCCGGGGTTAATATCAAATATAAAGATAATCGACGAGCAGTGGTATCAATTCATGGTCAATTGTTTGCTGCCAAAATGGTAGACTTACCAACAGTTACAGAAGTATCAAAATCGTTTGACCGGAAAAATGTGTATAAAGCCGCTGATGTGTGTCAAATGTTACTAGTAACCGAACCAATTGAATATGAAGATGAAGTGTTTACATTAGATAGTATAAATAAACATACTACTACTACTGCGGCGTTGCAACATTTATACCCACATGGTATCACCCCACCACTAAATAATGTGAAAAAACGACGGTTTAGGAAGCGTATTAGTAATAAACAAATTGAAACTGTGGAAGCTAAAGTTGATGATTTGTTTAAACTTGATGAGGAGGCGAATCAGATACAGTACGAGTTGGTGGCACCTACCCAGGTGGTGGGTGCATATGATAATACTACTGCTGCGTCAACACCGGCGGCGATGGAGAGCGAGGGGCAAACTCCATTCGACATGTTGGGGTCGCATGCTATGTCGCCAGTAGATACCCCTGGTGTTTATACTGGAGTTGATACACCGGGTGTAGATACCCCAGGAGTTGATACACCTGGTGGGGAGGATGATAAAGCTAAAGATGACGATGCAGATTTATTGGGCATGGAGTTAGAACGTGCATTGGAAGGTGATGAGGATGATGAGGATGAGGATGACGACGACGACGATGATGATGACGATGAAGACGACGACGATGAAGAAGAAGATGATGATGATGAAGATGAGGACGAGGATATGGACGAAGAATCTAAAGAAAACCAACGGCAATCTCAAATAGTTAAGGAAGAAATTGCCGAACTATCTCAAGTCATTGATACCAAAAAGAACGACGCCTCCAAAGCTGTCAATCTAATCATGAAAGGCCGATTACAAGATACAATTAACAAATTGGAAAAAGATCTCGCCACCAAACGACGGCATTTACGTGAATTAGACCATGATGAGGAGAAAAAAGAAAAACAAAAACTTGAACCTTTAGAAACCGCACCAACCAACCCAGCAATTTACAACGACGACGATGAAGAAGACGACGATGAAATGGATGACTTGTTTTAAAAATCCTTGATATTCTTTTTTTTATTTTTTATTTTTTAATTTTTAATTTTTTAAATTAATATTTTAATACCTATTTATATAATAACCTATCTTCTTTGAGTTTTACCATTAGATCTCTTACCACTAAACAAATGCTTTGGCATGGCAGAGGTAGTATGCCGATCCCCTTCCCCAGCTCGTGCAGCACGATTTCGATCCCGTTGACCCATTTGGGATAATCTCTCAGCTTCACCCAACTTGCTTTTAGCCAACCCATCAGTCTTTCGATTGGTTTGGAATTTGGATCTCATCTTTGATGCATCTCGTTTAGAATTACCCATACCAACCGTATCAGCACCAGTAACATCTGATGAGGATTCGCCAACTTGTTCTTTTGCTTGTTCCACTAAAGATTCCCCGTCCAAACCAATATCTTCCAAATATTGCCCCATTTCTCCAACACTTCGTTTCTTCATCTTTCTTGGAATGTGAGCCTTCTTTTTAATCGTTCGTTTGGATCGTTGTTCCTTTTGCATTTTGACGATTTTTTCTCTCAACCATTCAGCTTTAACTTTATTATCTTCATCGTCATCATTCCATTCTTCTTCATCAGAATTATAAAACCCTTCTTGTTCTAATCGATCTTCTTCATCTTCCAATGCTTGTAATTTGGCATTAATATCTGGATCAATAAAATCATAAACATTTCTACCATTTAAAAATTCTGGAATTTTATCTTTCTTCCATTCTTCTTCTTCCAAAATATATGAATCGGTATAATTTGGTTGATAAACCCCGGCACCGCCATTCATTGCTTCAATATCTTTACTCAACACTCGGTTTGGATCAGTTGGGTCGATTTTACCAACTTCATTAGGAATATAAGGAGATCTTTCAATATCATCACGAGGAGTTGGACGAGCAACATTGATTTTATTCATAATATCATTAATTCTAGTAGTTCGTTGCATCTTTTGTTGGATTCGAGATGTTAATAATCGTTCACATGCCCGATTTCTAACATCCATAACCCCATCTTCAGTAGTACAACTAGTCACCATGACTTCAACTCGTGGGTTAGTAGCGGATTCCATATCTTTTAACAATTGTTGACGATCTTCTGGTAAATGTTCTGGTTTCAAAACATCTGATTTATTCAAAACCACAATGACTTCTTTTTTGGCAAACAATACTTTAATAGTATGGAACAATTTAACCTGATCTTCCAAAGAAAACCCACATTGTTCACTAATATCAATGAAATACAAAACACAACATTGAATGTTAACCAATGCTAAAATAGCTTGATGTTCAATATTAGTCATTTGTTCAATTTCCCGATCCAAAACCCCTGGAGTATCAATAGCTTGAAATCGTAAATATTTATAATCAAAATGACCAACATATAAACTTTTAGTAGTGAAAGCATATGGTTGAACTTCAACATCTGCTCGACTGACAGATTTTAAAAATGAACTTTTACCAACATTTGGATAACCAGCAACAATCAAAGTTCTAGTACTTGGATCAATAGCTGGTAATCGACCCATATGTTGCCGAACTTGTTCCAAATAAACAAATGCATCTTTACATTTTTTCAGTTGTGTGGCCATTCTCCCCAATGCAGCCCGTTTCAATTGTTTACATTGGTATAAAGATTGACCAAATTTCAATAATCGAGCATAATCTCTTGATACTGCTTCGATACTACCTTTCACTCGTGATAGTTGGGATAACGACACTTTGAAATGATCTTTATCATATAGAGTACTCAACAAGTCACGATGGAATGGATGTAACTCGTTAATGTTTGGGAAACCGTCAACAATTTCACCTAACTTTTCTGAAAACCCGTCACAAGTGTATCGAACTTTTCTCATATAAAACTGCCGAATTCGAGAAATCTTGAACCCGGCTCGAATGACAGTTGGGGTCTTTCGTTGCGTTTTGTTTAGAATGATATCCAGAAAGTCATTATATTCTGGGACTACTGGAATATCTTTAAACGTTAGTTTAGCCACCATTTGTTAATATGATTATGGTTGTGGTGGTGGTGAAGAAAAAAAAAATTCTAATGCAAATTTTATTTATTACTAGTTTTGATGTCAAGACTTTTTTTGGCCAAAAAAAATTTTGATAAAAAAAAAAAAAAATTTTTGAAATGTTGAGCCGCGCCAAAAAAAAAAAAAAAAAAAAAAAATTTTTTTTTTTTTATCAAAATTTTTTCTAATGTGGCGCCTCCAATAGCGATGGGTGAGACACAATTGAAACTCCCAATACCTTAATACCTGATCAACCTAAACTGTAGATTTTAATCCACACCCATACGAAATAACAGGTATTAGTAAAGGGTTTTTGTATTAAAAATGAGTTTAAACTGGGTGATGATCAAAGAAAACAAACCGGTGAACCTACCTGGGGAAAAAAATTCATACACCAAAGACCGGGTAGCTTTGTCGTTGAAAAGTACGGGT
The DNA here is from genome assembly GCA_030564365.1 of Blastobotrys arbuscula. Taxonomy (NCBI): domain Eukaryota; kingdom Fungi; phylum Ascomycota; class Dipodascomycetes; order Dipodascales; family Trichomonascaceae; genus Blastobotrys; species Blastobotrys arbuscula. The sequence continues at coordinate 64,338 of JAJLUN010000062.1, read as the reverse complement.
CCGGAAAATGCATCAATAAGTAATAGCAATGGCAGCATATATCTAACAAATCAACGGCTAATATATATCCCCAATGAGCCAATAACTTACAGCGTGCCATCAAAGGGAGATCGTGAATTTAAATCATTTGCCGTGGTGTTGCCTAAAATTGATAACCTTCAACTGATAACCCCGTGGTTTGGTGCCAATGGGTGGTCGGCCAAGATGGTACCACAGGCAGATGGAGGCATTGAACCATGTAATGTTGTGTGGGACATCAAGTTGGTGTTTAAAGAAGGTGGTGCATTTGATTTTGTGGATTTGGTCTCTGCGGCGCGTTCGGACGCGATTCATGGTGAAACTCTACCTGCATATAGTATACAATAATTAACTAATAATAACTTTATAAACAAAAGAACGATTGGTTTGATAGTGATTAATGTTGAATGGTGAAAGTATACTTATAATTACCATTAAAAAAAAAAAAAGGAAAAAAAAAAAAAAAAATTTTAAATTTTAAATTAAATTAAAAGGATCACTCGATCGCGATCCTTTCCTAGGGGTATTTGGAATTATTATTATTATATTTAGTATATATATATATTTAGTATATATATATATTTAGTATATATATATATATATGACTTACTTCCCCAGTTTCTATAAACTGATTTCTAGTCATCTTCTTGTTAAAAATGTTTATTCGTCTCCAAGCACCAAATCTTGCCAGTGCATTGCCACAAAGACCAAAACGTACAAAAACACAATCATCACGTCGAAACAGTGACGCTTCAACCACCACTCAATCGTCGGCGACGGTATCGGTAACCACCGCGTCCACTATTCGTCCCTTGCCAGTTGGTAATGGCCGTTGTTTGGATATTTATTTAGATAACGAATCAACAACTGCCAAATGGAGTAAAAATGCTATACTGATATCAGATAATTCACCAGTAAGTTATGAATCTTTGGAAACAGTGGAAAAAGTGGTGATACATGAAAGTTGTAAGAATTTATTGGATTGCAATGCTCAAGTGCCCATGAATAAATTTTTACGGTCATTACCGCAACATTTGGATCTTAACGAACTGAAATGGATAAAAGTGTTTAGACAATTGGGGGTTAATCCTCCTTTACAAACATCGACCAACGTGTTTATACGGTCGGTTTTGGCAAAAATAAAAAAACAACAACAAGGACAAGAACAAGAACAAGAAGTAGAACAACAGGTGCAGGTTGAGGTATATGTATCAGTAACTGAGCCACAGTCGAAATTCCCGCCAGGAGATTTGGAATTATTCAACAATATTGTATCAATTAAAATGGATTCGGCTTTTATAAGGTTTGAAAAATCGTTGAACAAAATACCATTAAACCACGTATCGTTGGTTAATAACTGTAGTAAATATTCAGAGAAACAGGCTGAGGCAATGTTTGGAAATACTACAATTGAATCAATGACACTGGATTTGGATTTTTTAACCACCAGCAACTGGGTTCCTACTACAGTAACATCACTAATTTTAAAATCATCGGGACCTCGATGTAATACAATTAATAGTCATAATATCAAAACTTGTTATAATATCTCAACATTAACGGTAGAAATAAACAGTGACGTTGACTTGACAATATTGAAAACGTTACGATTCCCCAGTGTGGAAAAATTGGAAATTGTGTTGCTGAAAAGTATTTGTATTTGTGATGCTATTGATACGTTATTGGTTGGGAAATATCCAGAGCAGTTGATATTAGACTTACCGTCGGATTTACCTCTGAGTAGAGTGATCAACCCAAACTTTGCAGATACAATATTGATGCTCAAGATTTTGCCCAATTGTGAAAAGTTTAGGGTTGATATGTCGATGATTGAGACCATGTTCCCAAAAGTTAAAATGTTAGATTTTTCCTCAAAAAGGTTCTAAACTAAAAAAACGCTGAGCCGCATTGTCCTTGTGGACCAAAACACAAGTTTGTTTAGTTTTAGTATCTAATGCACATCCCCCCCTTATTTATAAAACAGAAAAAAAAAAAAAAAAATGACAATATCTCTTTATTTAATTTTTGGCTTTAAATTGCCACCGGGAAGTGCTCGCATTAATAAACTGTCAAAGAATAAATAATAACGACAGCTTGATGGCTGGCAATTACTGTATTTATAGAAAGAGCGCATTGTAGCAGCTTTTGCAGATGCTCATGCGGAAGCTTTAATTAATTACTAGATAACTTTTTTTTTTTTTTTTAAAGGCAGGTTGTAAGGGGGATGGACAACACTAATCAATCAATCAATCAATCAAGCCGATCTTCATAAAATAAACACCCTCATTGCCACTGTACCTCTAGAGCTTCCGTCAACAGATGTATTCTAATTGGTACAACCTATTTTGGGTGTGACTGCGGTGATGTTTGTTTTTCTTTTTCGTATCGATCGCCCCCTTTCAAAAAAAAAAAAAAAAAAAAAGGGTCGAACCTGCACTTAAAATATAGACATGGTAAGATTATCACGATTCATTTTATTTATTTTATCTTAATTATTTTCTGGCTGTTTATCCCAGCGCACATCCAGATCTGTACATTTGCATTAGACATACAGCAACCTTTTGTCACTTTTTTTTTGTTTTTTAATATATTTTGTTTTTACAGGAACTTCTCACATAGAGGCCAAAAAAAAAAAAGGGGGCAGTGCACTCACACTCACATGTATGGTATGCAGTGGCCGCACACACACACTTTCGGATCAGACTTTAAAAAAGAATCACAGTAGAATCAGATACATTAATTATATCCCTAAATGTGTTTTTTTGGAAACATTTTTACTTTTTCGTTATAACACCACCTCTGTAAAGAAAGCAGCTTACATCCAAACTTATGGAGCGTACTTAAAAGGCCCTGGGTAAGTATAAAGATAGGTACCAAAGTTTGTATAATTATATCACTTTGCTTGCAATTGGTTCACGCGGTGTACCTTTTTAAAATAAGTATCAATGCTATAATACGCATTTCCCTTTTTTTTTGGTACTGCTGAAACGTAGAGTGAGCGGGGGTACATCAATTGTTTGCACACATGGACGCACTGACCGAAAAAATAAAATAACAAAAGTATGAATGCTTTAAATGTTGATGATGATGATAATAATAAAAAACTTTTTGGCCCCTCAGTTGGGAGTTCTAAAAAAAATAAAAAAATAAAATAAAAAAAAGACATGGGCATAAATGAATACCCTGTGTGAAGTTTAAATCTTAATATTTATGACGAACGGCTTTCTTCCTGATCTCCATCAAAATTACCGTTTTTGAGAAAAATTAAAATTCCAGATTCTAATTATAATTATTGCAGTCCTCCGCGCGGCTTGCGCTTAAACATTAAACCGTCGCCTCCACCACCACCACCACGACGCACGGGCCACCCAGAATAATAACACCCTGGGGGATTTTCTCGCTTATTTTTTCATATAACTCAAAAATTTAGATCTGACCCCAAAAACTAAGATCTCGACTTAATTAGTCGTTGGTCGGTTTGGATACAGATATGGGTAGGCGATGATGATAAACGACGGCTGCATCGACATTCTACATTCGCCCTCGCAGCTGTTTACAGCTAAACTTTTGTTTCGTTCGATGACAAGGCTTTGGAGATCATTATCGATCACGACGCACTAATCGAAATTACGCAGCCTCGTTTCTAGCAACTGATACTATTTGTACTTTGCAGTATATAATTAACCCAATTAATCACTCAGATCAAAGGGCTTTGTAAACTTTGCTCATGATAGGTAAGATTCTAATTGATTGAATGCCGCTGGGCGCTGTCTCCCTGCAGCACTGCAGCATAAAACAGCACTGGACGCGGATCGTCTTTTTTTTTTTTTTTTTGAGAACCCACAAGAATAAATTTTTTTGACTCAGGCGATCAGGAACCCGAACATCATTAGAATTTTGAAAATCCTAATACTATTCAAAAGGAAAAAACCCAAACAAAAAAAAAAGGTATTGAAAATGCACAAATTAAATAATAATAAGAATATAATAAAACTAATAAATACAACAACATAAATAAAGGGATAAAAAAGAACTTAAAAAAGGTATCAAAGTATTATGGTTGGATGCCGTGGATCTTTTTATGACGACGTAGATTGGACACAACGCTAAAGTTTCGGTTACATCCAACGTAATCACATTTGAATGGCTTTTCGCCAGTATGTGAGTACATGTGGGTTTGTAAAGAACTTGGACGGGTGAATCTTTTCCCACATACTGAACATACATGTTTTTTCATAGACCGTAGTGAAAACTTGCTATTAAATTTATTCATCAAATGTGATGGTGGACCTGCTGCACCATTAACTGGTTGTTGTGATTGTTGAGGAGGTGGTGGTGGCGGTTGTTGTTGTTGTTGTTGGTGGAACATGGAGTACTGTGTTTGTGTGGTTGGCACCAACATTTGTGGAGGCGGTAGTTGGTTAGCTGTATTAGTTGGTTGCGGTTGTTGTGTATTAGCAGGTTGGTTGTTGTGTGATAATGGATCAGCCTGAGGATATTGTGAAGTTGCTGAATGAGGTGGTGATGGCTGTTGTGATTGGTTACTATGCGTATACATATATCCTGGTTGCGGTGGCATCATTGATGGCAATGCCATTGGATGATAATTTGGATGTGCCATAGATGGTGGAGGTGGAGGTGGAGGAGGTAACTGTGCTGGTTCATCTCGAGGTTGGTTTAGATTGTGTTGGTGATGGTGTGGATGTGGATATGGATAAGTATAGTGAGGATGTGGTGGTTGTTGTTGACCAGTGATACTCATTTGCCGGTCATCATATCGGGTGTAGTAATAATTAGGTTCATCAGCATTAGTATTATCGTAATACATCTGTGGATGTGGAGGTGGTAAATGTTGAACTAGTTGTGGTTGTGGTTGTGTTGTTTGAGGAGGAGCTTGTGCTGATGAAGGAGGAGGAGGAGGTGGTGGTGGTTGTGATTGCTGTGTTGGTGTGGTGGTGGTAGAGGGTGATGTTGAAGGGTTGTATTTCTTTTCATCTTGGTAGATACCTTTTGGAAGTTCTTGCATTGCCAACATTGTTAGTAAAATCTATGCATATAATGGGGTCGTTGAATTAAAAATAAAAATAAAATAATAATAAAAGCTGGTTAGTATTGTAGTTTACTGATGGAATGGAATGGATGTCGAGATATTAGGAGGAAAGAAAAAAAATTTAAAAAAAAAAAGAGAGAAAAACTTGAAAGAAAGAGGGGTGGTTAAATGTATTTATATGATAGAATAGAAAAAAAAAAAATTTATAATATGATATAAATAAGTAGGAATAAGTTGGTATTCTATTCCATTTGTGTCATTGATGTGGGAGATTGGGGTTCTTTGCGTTTGAATTGGAGAATTGGTAATAAAAAAAAAAGGAAGTAAAGTGAAAAAAAAAAAAAAAAAATAGATACCAAAAGTTGCTTTTTGGCATATTATTACTTTTATTTTTATTATTATATTTTTTATGATCAAAAGCCCTGCTGTTTACTTTTTGGTATCTCGCGGGGCAACATAAAAAAGCTCGCCAAAAAATAAAATAAACGAAAAAAAAAAGTTGGTCTGAGCTCGCGCCCCTAAATTATTAAATTTTAGCTTCGATCGTACGTACGTAAAAACCTCTCGCGTGCCCCCCTTTCTCTCTCTTTTTATTTACTTGCTTTTAAGATATTAACAGAGCTTGAACATTATAGAAATCCCGCCCCGCTGGCCGCTTTTAATACGTAAAAAGTTACCAGCGCTAAAACAAAAAGAATACGTAAGAAATAAAAAAGTAAAAATGATAAGAACTCTTTTTTTGTTTTTGTTTTCTTTTTTTTTGTTTTTCTTAAGGGACGGAAGATTTATTAAATCTCTGCAGGCAAAAGGAACTAAAAGCTTACGGCGATCTCTCCGCCCCTCAAAAAGTTTGTTACTTGATACCCTACTTATTCCTATACCTACTTAACAAATAGTATACCTACTTAATAGTTTTGTTAATCTACTAGTTTAATAACTTGATTCTATGTCAAATAAACTAATAAAAATAAAAAACTAATAAAAAAGTAGAATGGAACGCTTCAAGTAGTAAGTTTAAGATCAAGTCAATCAAAGCGGGATGGTTAAAGTAATTGCTAACTTCAAAGTATAAGTTTATATTGCGTATTAGAAAAGCTATAAATCAATCTTTTTTTTTTTTTTTTTTTTTTTCAGTTTGATACGGTCGCGATTCAAAAAAAAAAATATACTATTTCCTTTTATCCATCTTTTACAATAATCACGCTGTCAGTAAGCTTTACTTCAATTTAGATAGAGAATGTTGGAATAATAGCAGATTTTAGGGAGGTGACTGAATATCAAACCAATCCTAATTTTAAAATAAAAATATTTCATTCAAATACCATGTTTCATTATTTTTAGTTTCTTGTAGACAAGTAGGATAATATTGCGAATTTATATTGAGGGGAGGATGGTAAAAAAGTAACAGTTCGTATACAGAAATATATACAAGGTTAATTGGAAAAGTAGCAACCCAAAAAGATATTGGTATTAATTATTTTTTTCACAAACTAATAGAATAAATGTAGGAACAGCATGTACAGCAATATTCAGGGACCATTAAAGTTAAAAGTACTATCCTCGGTTAATTGTAGTAGTTGATAGAATATTCAACTGCCCCTTAAAAAAGAAAAAGAAAAAAAGCCCATTCCGTGTATCAAATAAACCCACGACTACCCATTTGGCTAGGTTATGTATTATCAAGGTAAAAGATCACGAATCGATCGGTATCGAGAGGGTTGGTTTTGATCGAAATCGGATCGATATCCTGAATCTCATCATCATCGTCAAATAGCAAGTATCTCAATGATACGTACGTTTAATTTTCCTAAAGATTCAACTTTCTGATTATCGCTGTAAACAAAATTTGAATACGCAGTAGAACGGTTACAAAGCAACAAATAAATAAACAGGCATTCCAAAACGTGCAAATTGACATGAACAAAAATAATTGTTGGCAATAATAAGGGATTGTCAACCTATCACAGGGACGCCTGGCATCCAATATGGAATTCCACAATTTAATAATAATAATAATAAAATATTGATACCTAAAACTAATGATGTGGTATATTAGTATCACGGAGAGTGTCCATTGCAATAACAAACCTGCCCAACTTGTTTTTGTTTATATTCTTCATTTTCCGCTTTAATAGTTTTTTTTTTCTATTATTATTATTTTTTTTTTTTTTTTTTTTTGAATAAACATTATCGCCAAAAATAAACCCAAATTTGTTAAATGTGATAAGCTCAACGAAATGATTGACTGCATGACCCTTTTTTTTCAAAAATTTAGTACTAATGTCTGGATGATTATCTTTTAGATAATAAAGGTCGTAATTTTTGTGGTTAATCGGTAGATCACTCATTTTCCGTTCGATAAGCTCGTAAATGCGCTGCACTATGCAGCGTTTTAAAGTTATATACAGTGCGGTTAGTATTATTATCATCATCATCAACTGGTGATCGTATTAGCGTTTCAGTATTAAGTTAAAAAATTTGTAAATCAAAAAGCAGCTAGGTTATACAAAAAAAAAAAAAAAATACAATTTTGGTAAACGTTTGAATGAATAGAGTAATTGGATTCGGCAGATCTTTGAGTGGAATTCCATAGTATACATAATTACGAAGAAAAAAGAGATCAGTGACCATAGACTCATCCGACGTATGCAATGTATATGATATGTCATTATATGATACGATCCAGTCGATGATACTTTTTTAACAACGTAACAAACAGTTGAAAAGATTCGACACCAAGTCAAGGTACATCAAAGTGATCATACAAATGTTAATGTTACTATTGCCATCATAAAACAGCTGTACGTTGATTATAAAACGTAGTAATACGTCGGGTACTCTTGTTCTAACCAGGTGATGTTCTTTTTTTTTAATTTTTTTATTTTTGGCAATTTCCCCGACATATCATTAATACCATCGTATTACCTACCCGTACCCAGCATCTTGTCATCACATCTCGAGATCTCCAATATGAATCACCAACATCTCCAATCCCAATCATCACTAAAAAAACTTAAACCCGTCTCAATATACAGCGTCATTATATTATGGATTTATATGATCTCCCTCTTCCCTCCACGAGACATACATAATTTGGAGTTAATTACAGCTTCACCTTTGGTAGGTTTAATAATGTAACTTGATCAAAAACCAAGTTCAGAATAAAAGCTTTACGTTTATTAATGACTCGGTTCTTTATCATGCGATGTTGGTAATATTTTGTAAATGTTAATACGAAATAATATTACTAATAATACTAACAATCGCAGCTTTTGAGTTTTAAAGTTGGCGGATACACACCCCATCACTTTTGTCAATATTTTAGCTACCAAATTGCAGTAGTGATCGTGGTATCAAATAATCAAGCTTGGGTATCAGATGCAATGTCGTATATATTGTTTCAGATAGTACGGAAGCTACGATCGAGACACTGAAGCGGCGGGGATCCTTTTTTTTTTTTTTCTTTCTGGGGGTTCGCCTAAGCCTTATTTTAATGCCTGCTTCAACAGGCGTATACAGTTTAAATACATCACCACGTTTTCATGCTCCCAACGGTACCGTTTTTTTTTGTTTGGCTGTTGTTCCGTTATTACCACCGCGTACAGCTAAAATATCACGTTAAATTGCGATACTGCACAAATTCGGTATTCGTATTTTTACTATCATCGATCATATTACCAAATGTAATACAAATTGTATTATTAAAAAGTACAGAACAGAATAAATGCACTCATAGTTCCTAATTAAGTATTGGACCCTTCAACTCGGTAACTCAACTTAAAAAACAAAAAACAAAAAACAAAAAAAAACCTTCAATAATCTCAAACATAATAAACACTCAAAAACTACATTAAAAATCCAACTAAAACATTAAAAAAGCAACAAATAAACTGTATAAGAAGGTTTATTTTATACACCATTGGACAGCTTGGCGCGCGCAAGGGGCAGGTAAACATATTAAATTGTATCTGATTGTATTTTTAAAAATTGGGTCGACGGTATTGTCGGGTTTTTGAAACACAGCATACTATAGTACGTTATCTAAAGGCGCTTATTGGGTATAAACATCTGATATAGGTCAATTTTGGGCGGCTGTAACTAATTATACGGTCCAAAAAAAAGAAGCTTACGATGAGAGATAAAATTGCGATGGATGATGTCGAATGGACTGGGTTTTTTTTTTTTTTTTTTTTTTTTTTTTGGCAGGAAGCTCCAATGGTGTCGAGGACTGTGAAGTGGAGAAGCTGAAAGTATTAGGGATATAATGGATATCTTCATTGGTCAATGTTCAGCCCAACCATTCCCCCCTTTTTTTATTATTGGTATTTTTGGTATTTTTTGGTGCACGATCGAGTGCATATAAGCTGTACAGTATGCATCAAGTTACAAACATAGTTGCGAGATTGTGGGCAAAGCTTAAATAGGAGTTAAATAGTATAAATGTCTAATAGGCCTATAAGACCTTTAGTATTAAAAAGCCTTATTATCAAATGTATGAACGAGCGATTACATCTGATGTACGTGTATTGTATGCATTTTCAGACTTATAGGAAACCTCTCGGAGGGTGGTTCCTTCAATTGGATCTGATGATATAAGTTATCCTGCGCTATCTTATGTAAATTTATATATCAGATCTTAAGCTATATCTAGATTCACTGATTGTCTACGGTTATTAAAAAAATTTTAAAAAAAAAAAAAGGTTGGCCCAGTTGATCGATGAGCTTCATTCAACATCTGTCGCCTATATTATAAGAATCATGCAAATGTTGGAAAATTCTTTTGTGTTTATTCAAATCCCGAATTGTTAACAATTGGAACAATTGGTACCGTTAAGGTATAAAAGAATTACAACTATATAGACTAAGCCACTGTGAGTTTGACAAGTCGCAGTAGTTTTTATTTTTTTTTTTTTTTGTTGAATTAACAAATAATTTGGAACCTATCTGATTGTACTTTCGAAATTTCACAATTTACAGGCAAGTTGAACCACCACGTTTAACATATAGTTGTTAATTAAGCTGTACTTACATAACGACAACACTTTTTACGGCCCCATTTGGTGCTATAAAACATCCATGATCCAGCCAGTTGTTCTGTTTTAAACAAAATTGTCTCAAACTATTTGATACATGTTCTTAATCCTCTATTGTTCTCTACAACGCTAAGTTATAACGTAACTTAACCCCATTAATCTGTTGTGCTGTGCATTTTTAAATCAATGTCGTCAGCAAGTTTCATATTCGTGATAATAAGTGGTAAGTCTCCCCCGAGCTCCGATCGTGCGTGCGTTTTCGAAACCTACAAGATATCTTCAGGGCCGTTTACTCGAAACGATCAAAAAAAAAAAAAAAATTTAAAAAAAAAATGCCCCCCGTCCTCGGACTCTATTGGCGATCACAAGCTAAGCATAAAAAAAAAAAGATGTCATTTTAATGTACAATGTCCATCCTTCCCATCGATGAACATGAAAGGTGGTCGTAATAAGACCCACCTTAGATCACTTAAGTACAGTATCATGGATATCAGTGCGGTATTAATAGATATTCATAGGTTAATCTCTAGGAACCCTTAATTTGACTATCCGTAACGATAAGAATTTTTTTTTTTTTTTTTTTTTTTTTTTTTTTCTTTGGATCAATGGGTATTGGTAGATCGACGAATTGCCATTGGTGCGATATCTTTGTAAATAACTTTTGAAACGATCGGGTGCGAATCAAAGATCTGGCTCATTCTTGATCTATGTACATCAAAAACGGCTTGATATCTTTATTAAAGAGGTTGATAATGCGGTTTTAATAATAAAAAGACCAATTAATTGATTAAATTAATATAGATATAGTTCTGGTATGCAAGTGGGATTGATTCCGCAATACGCCTCCCCAAAATTGTAAGGAACCCGATCTCTTGTTTAAAGAAACTGCTTCAAATCGATCTCCTCTCTCAAATTTTAGCCAATCGACCAAGCGTATTTAATTAATATAAATAATAGATCTACTTTGAGTAAAAAACATTTCAACTTGAACATCCCACATTGCTGGATCTTACAAAAATCAAAGTACAAAAAAGTCCTTTAATTGGTTGATTTGCAATGTCCACCACATTGGTACCAAAACATTACATAACACAAAAATAATATATATATTTGACATATTTAATATAAGATACCATGATAATGGTCGCATATCAAATTCGCCTATATTACAATTGTTAACAGCATAATCGTACCTGATAATAAAATGTAAGTATTTTTCTATCGTCGTTGGAAGGAATAGTGAAAGTTTGGTCAAGTTCCAAAAATTCTCGTAACTCTTTTTCCCATTTATTCATGATCTTTTGAGCAAATATTTGTATAACACAAAACCCATGCGAATAAACGTGATGCCCATGGTTTCTATATCTGATCAGATAGAAGCAGAATTTCCAAAGGTGTCTTACACGGACCTTCCCCCAAAGTGCACTGTATTCACTAATTACTTTTTGCCTCTTTTTCACATCTCTATTTAGAAAAAACAAAAAAAGAAAAGAAAAAAAATGACCTGGAACACCTGTATAAGTAAGGGCTATAAACATAGGCAGTTTAGAATTTGTTATGCATATGCATGTCTCAATAAATACATACCTACTAAGACACAAAAAAAAGAACTATGGATAAAAAAGCAACCAAACTGGAAAGAGGGGGGACACACCTCACATGCAGAAGAAAAAAAATTTATAAAAAAAAAAAAAACGAAACAAAAGAGGAGACAAGTTTTTTGCGTGCGTGCATACAGTGTAATACAAGAAATTTGGGTTAAGAGATTTGTGTGAGCAATCCCCCTGTTGATCCCAGTCAATCGGATATTGATATTGGTGATATGAAAAAAATGAGCACAGTCGACAACCTACCCAACCAGAAACCTGGACTTGAATCTGGTTACCGTGACCGGGTTTGGGAGGCAATGTACCAAAATGTATCAAACGAGGTCCAGCATACCGATCAAAACTTCAATGTTAAAAAGAACCAAAAAGGTGTTAATATTATGGGTTGGAAAATCCTCCCAATGCCATCGTACGTCGCTCCCTTTAACATCGCTAATCCTTATTTTTATTTTATTTTATTTTATTTTCCTGCTAAAGAGTGTATAGTATCTGATTGCGAATCTTAAGCAGTTTAATTAAGAGGTACATGCAAAATATGTACTCTGCTGCAGATGTAAACAAAAAATTAATCCAATTGTTACAGTACAGCTGGGCTGTAAGAAAGCTGGATTTTGTCATACCATGATTTTTCCCACCCCCGCCTTTATCTACAACTTTTAAACAACTTTATGTTACTTAGCTAGGTCGATCAGATATTGAATGTAAGGCCGACAATCATGTTCATCGTAATCGAGAAGCACATGACGAATTGTTTAAATGCCGAAAGAGTTTCCTTATCATGTTGATGGTTTTAATTTAATATAGGCATTATCACCAATATGGTTCGTTGAAGGAGTGTCATCTAATCGGTCTCTACTAACCACCTCATTACCTACCCTTATTGTTTGCCAATAATTTTCATATTCCAGAAAATTTGCAGTTCATTTGTGAGAACTTAGTTTTGCAGGGGTTTAAAAAATCGCAATTCAACATCTTCATCTCCAACCATGACTACCAGTCATGACTTGCAATATCTTATGTATCAAACTAAACTTTGGTATACATTAACTATAGAAAGCTTACAATTGTGGTACTAAACGTACGATGCAGCGCCTTGTCAAATCGGTTTATTTTTAATGACGTTGTTCTAGTACGCTTACATCCAACAATGCATTCATACGAATATACAAACATACATTAGAACCTTCATGCACCCTGCACTCCCCCTCTTTCCTACACCCGAAACATCCAAAAAAAATAAAATTATTCACACTATTAAAAAAATTATTTTAGTCTTTTTTTAAAAGAATTTGTTTTTATTTTACAAGCAACAAGCAAAAGTAAAAATGCTGGTGCGAGAGGGATTTTCAGGATGCTGATGTGCGTTGCTTATCCTTAATAAGTAAAAATAAGAAAGTCGGATTTTCAAACCCCGCTGTACGGTGCCCAGACGTATCAGACAAAAAACTAAAAAAATAAAATGGGAAAAGCAATAAGCAGTATCCTGGAATGTATTTTTGGGTTGCACAGATTAAGAAAAAAAAACAAAAAAAGTAGGGTTTTGTTTACTCCACATATTTTGGAGGTATTGATGTACTAATGATTGCGCCAATCAAATCAATGCATATACAAAAACAGTTTACATTTGAACTTATGATATTTTATCGTATGGTATATTGGTGCACCACCCTTGCTGAGAAAAAAAAAACCTTAGATGGTGATAATTGAGTATTTAAATAGTTGGTGATAATTGAGTATTTAAATAGTATCAGGTGATGATGATCAGTGTTGCGAGGCTTAGTTAAATGAACACAGAAACCAAAAATAACTGGCACAATCATAATGCCCCGATGATCGTGATGCGATCTACCCTGATCTTGGCCTCCCGACGTCAAACTAGTTATAAAGTTTGTGATAACTTGTATATTGCATCAATTCTCACATTGATCTAAAGGACTTAAGACGTTTCATAGCTTGAATATGATGGTTAGATTGGTGAAAAATACGGAAGAAAAAAAAAAAGTATAACCAAACGGAAAGCCAAAAGTAATAAACAGGAGAGAGAAAGAAGAGGAGGGGGGGGGGGAGGAGAGTTTTAGGCTGGGGTACGTCAATATGCTTACTATTAATGCAACTTGCAATTATGATTTGAGAACCCATTTTTTCGGTTATAAACATTAAATAATTGAGATGGGTTTGACGATTGGCCTGATCTGCTATCGTATACAAAACGGTATGTCAAGGCGATCCATCCAACCAGGATCTTGTCACCACTGTATTCAAATCACATAAAAATTCCCATAACTTAGAGCATGCAAAGTTACTACCAATTTTTCTTCCTCAGGCTATTGGTGCACGGAACACCAATAAATAGTCTTAACTGAGAAAAAGATACGCATGTTGATCATAGATCTCGAGTAATGCGAGTAATACCGCTTCCCATCGTATTGACCGATGACGATCGGCGCTACCCTTATTTGTGGGGGAATTAATTGAAAAATTGGAGATCTCAGTTTTGAAAGCCGCCGCCGCCGCCGCGTGTATGCGTAGAGTTTTTGGTTGACGTTCCCAAAGATGCTTGAGACTACCAGCTACAGCTGAAATAAAGCACCTTAAATAGTCCTATTCGATGCGTTTTGGGACTTTCGATTACTAATATACTTTTCAGATCCCAGGTTATAGATAGGTTTAGTTTCCAAACAAGGTTTGGTAAAAGTATCGGGAAAATACCATCTTACCTCTGGAACAAAAAAGTTGCCATGCAAATCCAATAAACATTAGGTTTGATGAATCTAATGATTGACTTAATGCTCGGGAATAAATTTCATTCTATAAGAGAGATAACTCACCGACGCCGATACATCGTTTTTTTCTGCGTAAATTGTAGTCCGGCCGGGAAAAAGAGCGGAACCGAACTTTATAACCTATGTCCAGGGGTGCCAATGGTTTATTCAACTCTCCCCTTCATTTCCATAGCGGAATGCCCCAAATGTTAAACTCCGTTTTGACCCTATCCATTTATCCCATGGCAATATGCAATAGGCTTTTGTAGAATAGAATAATTAAAAACTATCTAACAACACATTTATTAAATACCACACCATATTTAATATATACGCACAAAAAGCCTTAGCATATTTATCTAAACTAGCTAACAAAAAACTAAAACTATCTTTAACTGTCGACTTTACTAGAACCTGGTTGCCATTTCTTGTTTTCAGTAGTGTACCATTGGACTTTCCCATCTGCCAAAACATGCGAATAACATACGGCTATTAATAGCCCATAAACTGAAACTTGTTAAATGGCCAACTTGGTGTGAACTGAGCATAAAATAACTTTATTATCGAGTTCCTGACACATTGGGCCAGCATCATGTTGGGCCAGTGTATACACGGTACCGTTAAATATATTTTGCTTTGATCTAGTTCAAATCCTTGGTGGCCTAACAACTTTTATCTTTAGCTTCATTACTGGTAGACTTACCGCAAAACCCTGCCATCGACTTGACACCAAGTCACCAATTGCGAATACCAATGGAATTTCACTTCATGCGTCTCTTTGCCTAGACTGACTTTGTTTATTACAGTACTTAGTTAGGGAGGTAGGGAGCCCTGCGTTTTAGGTTGTAATAGAGCTATCAACTGCTTTCCTATTGGAAACGTTGCACTATTCGTACCAAGTTCGTACTTAATGGAGTTAATACAGATGGTTTTAATGCATTTCATCTAATATTTAATAACCAGTTACAAATCTACGTTGCTTTAACTATTCACTGCAATTTCTAATACCATATATCTGAGTGGTTGAAAAATCTAATTGATGTTATCAATGCATTATTGGTCGACACCGCGTGGAACTTTGACTTTAAATAATAAATTTACTTATTTAAATGTCAGATCTATTAAATATTGCAAAACGGACTCTATGTAATTTATATCGATTATTTCCAGGATTCAGTACGCTATTTTTCTTAGCTGTTCTTATTTATTGAGTTGTAGCATCTTCTACAGTGCGTATTTTCCTCCTGTATCCAGAGCTGCGAATTAGTTGTAAACTAACGAGATAGAATTAAAAAATTGCAAAAATAAATGAATCTTGAGAACATACATATTTATACAATCCATATTATGAAGAATACCCTATTGGTTTTGAACTATTGAAAGTATGGTTGGTCTTGAGCAGACGTAGAAGCTAGACCAAATAGAGGAGGGGGGTGGCTGTTTAAGCAATTTTCCAACTTGATCAATAACAACTCAGAAAAAAGCGTCTTTAGCACCCATTTGGTTGGTCTTCACCCACATTACCCATTTAAATATTCATTGCTCAGAAATATTATACTGTTGTGGCGAAAACTTGTCCAAATTTTTCCATCTAAGCGTTGCAAACCTCCCAACTGTGAATATATCTAACTTTCTTTTTTTAAAAGGCAGCTTAACTCTGTGTACAGCAGTTAATTTTTTTTTTTGGCTTAGAGCCTCTTTAAAATTGTAACCTTAATTGAACGGTGGAAATTAGCATAAAACGCCGTATGAATAACGCTCTAATTTTTTTTTTTTTTTTTGTATATTTTTATATTTCCTTAACATATACAAAATAGATCAATGAGTCCAACAGGGTATACAGTAAAACGATTAATACCAGATCAGTTCAGTCATCAAGATTGGCTGGAACTTGGTCGAGTCGCCTCTCATGCATTCGAATACGATGAAATGTTCATGATGGTAGCAGCGCCAAAATACCACTTCAAAGATTTAACCATGGGCAGCATCAAGGACCCACGAGAACGGTTATTGGCTACCAGCAATTATAACAAAAAAGTTCGAGAATGGCAAAGAATTGTTCAGGGAAAAGCTTGTTCGCGAGGTAGTGATACCTACGTTGTGTACGATGATGGAAATAAAATGGCCGGGATGGCATCGTGGGAATATCCAGAACAAATGGCTCCACAATTAGAACAAGAAGTTGGCCGAGTTGGGTTATGGTGGAAAATCAAGTTTTTGTTCACGAAATTGACAATTAAAATTGGTACATGGTTGGATTTCTCCTTTGGGTTGATTGAACGGCCGGTAGCAAATAAACGGTTCCACAGTTTTTTTAAGGGTATGTGTAGTAAATACCAGGAAACTAGAAATGATGAAGATGAATTGGCTTTAATGACAAGAGAGGAGCTGAGAAATGCAGTATATCCACGAAAACATATGGTATATTTGGCTATTTTTGTTATCAACGATGGGTACCAAGGTAAAGGTGTTGGAAGTCTATTATTGGGTGAATCTTTGAAATCAATTCCTTATGAAGAACCAGTATTCAAAAATCATGGTAATGGAAAACAATCACAAGGTCCACAAAAGTTTGATTTGGAAGCCAGTAGACCCGGCAAGTTTTTGTATTCCAAGTTTGGTTTTGAGATTATCACCGACTATGAAGAGATTCATGATGGTAATAGCGTTACGTCTACGTATATGGTTAAAACTAGAGAAGAATAATCATTAAATTTTTTTGTTTACCGCTTCCCTCATTAAACTATTCCTCGGAAAGAAATCATCTTGAGTGGCAAAGATTTCAGTATTCGGTCCGATTGTTCCTACTATTGAATAAAATTGTAACCGTTTTTTGTTTTTTTGTTTTGGGTTCTAGATTTGGAATATTCGCTCCAACCAGAATATTTTCCTATAAATTAATGCAAATATGGGATTAATTTTGGTTTATAAAGACCTGGGTTTTGTCGAATAATTAGATAGAATCACAAAAAAGCAGATTTACGGTAAACCTAATGACATGTGGGTAGAAAAGGTTCAAATATTCATGTACAATGTTTTACAATGCTGATATTTCTTAATTATAGGCCATTCACAGTTAAAACCTAAAGGAGTAGATTTCTTGAAGGATTTTTAACGTTGACCCGTCATCGGTGTATTTTCTATGTTGGGGTATAGTACCGATGGATATTTATTAGCGTATGTTGAGGTCTTTTTTTGTTTTTCCTGTGTTTTTTTTATTCTTTTGTATTCGTTTTGAACCATTTTTTCAGGCCGGACTACAATATACGCTGAGAAATGATATCGGTAAGTTAACAAATACGGACCAATGCTCAACATATATAATGCCGCTATAATTTTTAAGTTTATTTTTGACAAATACGTGCTACCTCATTTCTTGGGGAATTTGGCTAACCTATAAACTACTTCAAAGGTAACCACCTTTTTTATTAAATGATAATAATGTAAGCAAATGTGTCCTTTAATAAAATACTTACCTTTGAACTTTTTTTGAGTTTTTACCCCTCATGTATAATAATTAGACAAAGTGTAAATATACGTGATATCGCGATATCACTATAACCTTTTAAATTTTTTAGTATTTCAATGCCAACTCTAGATTTTAGTGCGTTCATAATGGAGCAGCCAAGAATGTATTGCTTCTCATATGCAAAAGCGCCCATTTACATTATTGGCCCCCTGCCCCTGTTGCATCTGATCTACGGTATTACTGCGGTTAATTTTTAACGGCGAAAGGTTTCAGATCTGATTAAAGTTTATAAGCTTTAAATTGCTACTATAGTATACATAATAATAAAAAGGACGTGGTATGGCGATTAGGATAATTAGAGTGGTTTGACGCTTTTGATCCAAACTAGCAATATTTTAAAGTTAAGGTGACGGAACCCGCATGGGGTATCTATATAGAAGGTTTAAAGATAGTGGAATATCACTAAAACAAGTTTTCGACTTGCGTAACTACCGAACAATCAATTGTTGGATATATAAAGCAGGAATGAGTGACGAGATAAGGGAATATAATAAGCAATGAGGCGCTAGATATTCCAATCATAGTAATACCTCAATCATAGCATTTTATCATTACGTAGATGTTTGATAATTATGTTAAAAGATTTATGGGTTTATACCCCGTCTGCTAAACAGCCATCACCATGTGAGCCAAAAAATTCCAAAAGATATTCAAATTATTAGATCATAATTTTGCCATCAGATATGTTAGTGGTGCGGCGCCGGGTGATTGGGCCACGGACACCGCTGATATTGGTGGTGCTGCAGTTTAATACCAACAGTTTGGGGCCGTTCATGTGGCTACCGATTGAGATATTGATATTTTGGGGAGTTGGATTGGAAGAAAATGAATCTACCAATAAAGGATATACCAAGTTCGATTACCTCGATATGGATTATACTACACTTTGGGTGATAGGGCTCAGATTTATGTTCCTCCGTCGGAATTATTTATCAAAAAGTTGAATTGATGGTATTAGTAGTAAAAACTATTTCATGGCCATTGTGCCTAATATTGAATCGGCGGGTATTAATTTATTGGGTGACTCGTTTTTGAGAAGTATGTTTTTTATAATTTGGATAATAAAGAGTTAAAGATTGTTCAGGCTGGTTATGATACTAAATCTTCAATCAAACCATATAAACCTTACGGTCCAAGATCCAACTAATAAAAAAATAAAAATAAAAAAATAGGATGTTGGCTTTTTGTTTATATAAAATAGTAGCTTTGTATGGTTTTTTATTTTATTTTTATTTTTCTAGCGCTTAATATATTTAATTATAATTTTTACCATTACCAATAATAGCTAAAATGAAAAAAGCTAGTATAAACCAGGATAGTACAGCAGCTACAGTGCATATTCAACAGTTTAAATCAAACTCAGTTCCATACGTTCACGTTAAGAATGCCAACAATAACAGTGGCAAATTTGATGAGTTGAGTAAAAGAATTCTAACCGACTCGAAGGGTACACGAAGATGGATCAAACAACAACAGAAGCAAATTAATAATAGACGTAAAAAGATTTTTATAATTCCAACAAGGGAGATCAGCACATATACAGTCCCTGGGCTAGATGAAGATGAGAATGGAAAGAAACGACAATTGTTGCGAAAAGAACATAAAGAAGAAGCTAAACGGATCAAACACGAATTGGAATCAACTAAGCAGGTCCGATATTTGCAGTTAGAATCGAATAGAATACAAGCAGCAGGTGCAATTTTGGAATTGCTTAATCAATTAATTAAACAAAACATTGAAGCAAAGTTTTTAAAACCATGTTGTAAAGTTTTGGTCAAAATATGTCCATCTCCTACTCATATTATTAACGACACCAAACTTCAGTTTTGTAAAACAAGGGTGCGGCTTTTAATTGATAATGAAAATGACAATTCAGATTTAAATCTAATGGATCAAAAAATTTATGAAAATGCACAGAGCAAAGAGTATAGTGGATTTAAAAACAACGCACAGTTGATAACAAAAGTATATTCTACTTATCGTCAAAGAGTTGAACTATTTAGTTATTTCAGTAAAGACGCCGCATGGCCTATCTTACAAATGCTCGAATCACCAGAGTTACGCACACCAGTTGAAAACTATCTATTACAGTTGTATGATGGGCTATTGAAATCAAATTGTATTTTGAACAAAGTTTATATAGCACCACATGTGTTTTTTGGTGATGAGTATGTTATGACTAGTGATACACAAGTGTTATTAGCCAATTATGGATCTATGGGCATTTTACCAGTCATGACGGATATTTATTCAATAATTAAACAGTTAAATTGCCGCCAGGCCAAAGACCAAAAGCCAATTCAAACTCTTTTCTACGCAGATGAGCTGGAGTATTATTATTATGGCAACAAGTAGATATTTTTCTGTTGTTGTAGCTCAAGTAACGTTCACAAGCTATCACAGTTAATGATTATGAAATAAATAACAATAAATAAGGTATCATCAGTAACAGCCGATTAATTATTGTTGTTTACGTTTTGCTGTTTTAGTTGGCCGTTGAAATTTTTTTTGTTTTGTTTTACAACCCAAACCCCCTTCTCCCAATTAGGAAAGTTAACCCTAAAAGAACTAAAAAAAAAAAAAAAAAGTGTGCATAAGAAAATTTTTCCAAGACATGAAATTTTTTCTTACACGCCCACGGACTAATTTTCCCGCTTGTCCTGTTGGGCAGCGAAAAGCAAAAAATGGTCGAAGCGTTAATTTTTGGCACTAACCAGAAAACTATAAATATAGCCCATTTCCTTCCTTAATTCTTTTTTTTTTTCTTTAAGTGACTTTACTTCATAGGTAAGTACCCTATAACTTTTGCAATCAAACCCATTTTGCAATTATCAATTCGAGCAACCACTAACAATATTAGGATCATTTCTATAGTAAACGTCTCTCTTTGGACTCTTCTCAAGAGCCATAGAATCCATCCCAGTTGATGAGAGATATGCCTGCGTTCCCTAGAGTGAGAATTTAATGATTTTGGGCTATTCTTTTGAATAGTGTAAACATTACAAGCCTTCATTTTGAACATTTTTGGATCAAGGCTGGCCGTGCTTCTTATTGAACATGGTTTGGTCTCCAGCTTGTTTTGGAAGGAGCGATGATCTTGACCCTTTATATGTGCCGCTTCGGCGGAGTTATACTGGGTGGGAATGTATGGCTGTCTGATGGGTCTTATTCTATTCTATTTTATATATATTAATAAATGTTGTTTTCCAAATTAGTTGAATTGTTTCCTTCCCTTTTGTAATTGATGTTAAGTTATGTATATTTTTGTAAACCCAATTTTTTGATAAAGTTAGCCAGGGCGAGTCAACGCTTTAAAGCACACGTGGAATTTTATAAAATTTGGAAAAATTTACCCTTTTATAAATATATATTGATTATAACTAGGTATAATTAATTACAAGCCTAAACCTCCCACCTTCTACTATTTTTTTTTTTTTTGGTTTTAATTCTTACCACATCACAGTTTTCAGTTTTCAGTGTTATTTAATTATATTCATCGACACATCAACACCCAACTTCGAATTCGACATTTTCTAACTTTTTATTTATAATAAAAATGCCGCGAATGATCCGCAAACCGGCGTCACTCGTGGCGATTCTTTGCACAGTAGTAGTTGTTTACTTCATGTTCACATCATTATTCTCAAGCAATGGCATTCAAAATCCAATACCTCGAAACTTGCCAGGTAATCACATCAAGAGCTACCAAATGAACAACCTAAAAGCCACGTCAAGGTCCGCTGATAATAAAGAAAAAGTGTTGATTTTGACACCATTGGCACGATTCTATCCTGAATATTGGGAAAATCTGTCCAAATTATCATATCCTCACGAGTTGGTTGATTTGGGGTTTATAGTACCACGGAATTCTCAAGGTGATCAAGCATTGAAACAACTGGAAACTTTTGTTAAAAAACAACAAACTGGTCCAAAGGCTAGTCGATTTCGAAAAATCACCATCTTGCGCCAAGATACTGAAAGCATGGATTCTTTCAGTGAGAAAGATCGACATGCTTTGGCTGCTCAAAAAGAACGACGGAGTCAAATGAGTTTGGCACGAAATAGCTTATTATTTTCAACTATCGGTCCGGATCATTCATGGATTTTGTGGCTTGATAGTGATATTATTGAAACTCCTGCCAATTTGATCCAAGACTTGGCTAAACATGATAAAGCTTTGATTATTCCAAATTGTTATCAACGGTTCACTAATGAAAAAGATGAAAAAGCAGTTCGACCTTATGATTATAATTCATGGATCGATTCCGAAGTCGCTCAAGAACTTGCCTCCAAGTTACGAGATGATGAGATTATTGTTGAGGGCTATGCCGAAATGGCTACTTATAGAACTTTAATGGCTCATTTGAGGGATCCAAATGGTGATGCTCATAATGAAATTCAATTAGACGGTGTTGGTGGCACTGCATTGTTGGTGAAGGCTGAAGTTCATCGTGATGGGGCAATGTTCCCACCGTTCCCATTCTACCATTTGATGGAAACTGAAGGGTTTGCAAAGATGGCTAAACGGTTAGGATATCAAGCATGGGGGTTGCCAAACTATTTGATTTATCATTACAATGAGTAGTAGTTTAATTTTACGTTTTTGTATAGATAAGAGTGGGGAGCGCTTTTTTTTTTTCTTTAATATATTTATATTTAATATCTGATAGAGTATTACGTACCTTTCTGTTGTTGTTGTTGTTTGTCTTAATTACAGTACCGTAAAACGTGATAAAAAAATGTGCTGCATTCCGGAACGGAAAATAATAATATTAATAAAAAATAACAAAAAAAAGGCGGGGTGGTGTCAGTTTTTACGATATCTGATATAGTGAACATATTCTCTATATATACATATGCCAGGTTTCTTTAGGTTCTAATATTAGCAGTGCCTGGGCATAAATACGATTAGATAAGACCCCCGGCACGTATCATTATAAATAAGAGCAACACGTATCAAAAAGAAAAGAGCAACTTGTTGACATTTTCTTGTATTTTGAACTATACACTGTGGGTCCATTACATTAAACTACATGTTAATATACCCCTCCTTGATTAGAAAGTTGTTTTTAAAGTGTATTAATAAACTTGGTGGCTTTTTAAATTTCGCTTCTCTCCCTTTTTTTATTTTTATTCTCCACAACGTGTGGTAAATTGTCGTTATATATTTTACGCTCATTAGTACTAGTCCCAAACGAGACACTTTTTTATTATTTTTATTTTTATTATTTTTTTTTAAAAACTCCTGTCACCACCACAACATATCAAAATATAATACCCATCAAATAACAACAACCACCTTTGCCGTTTATTTTTAAGATTTGAATTTTTGTTTTTTTAACTTACAAAGTTTATTTTTGGGTGGAGAACGAGAACTTACTGTTTTTTTCAATTTCTGTTTGTTCATCTGCTTATCGGTATCAGTGTCAGTATCAGTATACTAACTGATAAGGTAAAGAAAATCGATCCTGTGTTATGTATCCTACAGGATGGCCAGTGAATGCTAGGAAAATGAGTACAAGTCCAAACAGCCATAGCGGTAGTTATTCTCAACTGCCATTTCAATCTGCACACCCATCCAATATTAATAATAATGGTGTGGTGTTAAATCATCTCAACCAGACTCCGCCGCAATCTCAACCAATGAACTTTACTAACTCAAACTCCAACAACACCGATGCGAACCCATTGGGGATACGACAACCATCAAAACTATCCAATGGGTTGAAACAATTAAAAGATTCTTCTCCAAACTCGGCAACTAATCCCAAGAATTTATCGCACGTTCCTTGCAAGTTTTATCGTCAGGGGACTTGCCAAGCTGGAAACGCTTGCCCATTTAGTCATTCTATGGACATTACTGTGGGTCAGACTCCGTGTAAATATTTTCAAAAGGGGAATTGCAAATTTGGTTTGAAATGTGCTAATGCTCATATTTTACCGGATGGAAGGAGAGTTAATCTATCTCTTTCACAACAACAGCAGCAACAGCCACCGCAGGTGCCTGTTCAACAACCGCAACCGCAAGTATTAATGGAATATCAACAATTACGACAACCATCTACACCAGATCGTTATAACTATAACGAGCCATTTTCACCAAAAATTAATAACTTTAGTAATAGTCATCACCGATCACATTCAAATTCACAACCGCCTTTGATGAAAAGCCAACGCATTAGCCGAAGCATGTCCAACTCTACTGGGCTGTGGGCCGATCGATCCGCCACATCTACCGCTACGTCCGCGGGTGGATCACCGTATACACGAGGATTCATGACCTTTGATAGATCAACTAATAGTAGTAGTAAGATCTTGAATGGCAGTGCAATTTCAGATGACGATATTCTACCAAACGAACCTTTTACAACTACGACATTAACTCCAACTAATATAACTACTGAAGATCATTTATTCGATTATGATTACGATAAAATGGAAGAAGAAGAAGAAGAAGAAGAAGATTTTGGAGAAGATTTCGTTCCATCCAGTTTGAATGAACTGCTGACACCAAGAGAACGCCAACGGCGTGGATCAAGGACTTGGAATAATGTGAGCACTAGTACTAACAGTATTAATAACGATATTTGGGGATCACCAAAAACGCAACCACACATACAACCACAACAACAACAACAACAACAACAGCAACAGCAACCAACGGCTAATACTAGTAGGTTTATCATGTCACCAAAATCTGTGCCAGTTGGTAGGCCCAATAATAGCTCATCATTTTCATCATATTTTCCACAATCGCCTCCAGTTTCAGTACTGCAACCCATTGGTACTCCAGATACAAAAAAGCCAATAAATTCGTTTAAAAGTCAACACCAGCAATCTCAAAATCAATGTCAGCAGCACCAACAACATGAACGGGGGATAATTAACAGTATTAACATTCCGGGTACTGTGAACAATTACGACGATGAAATTGAACAAATTAATAAAGAAGATGATAATACACCATTTTTTATGGAAGAAGATACAGTTAATGAAATGACTAATGGAATTAATAGATTGAAGTTTTAATGCCATAAAAGTACTATAAAATAATAATTATTTAAGTAAATTTTTTTTTTTTTTTTTTAATCATCTTGTGATATCGTATATTATACATTCAGGGATGAGCTTTGCTTTAAAATAATTACGCATGGAAAATTCCAAATTCAAGTCACATTTTCCGGCCGATTAAATTTTTGTAGATCAGCAACATAAAAATAAAATAAAATACTTTGTAAACATGCCTATCAGTCTGGTACTAGTTGGTCTTTTGATAGGTCGTTTATCTTACTTTTTTACCTCTATATATGAACACATTTTTTAGAGCGTAAAACTTTAGTGCGGCTTACCAAGAAAAGAAAAAAAAAATATATAGGGGAAGACATTTTAAAAAAGTCATGTTGTTTCACTACACTTTCTACTCTAGCTTGAAATGGCTTGTCAAATCTGATATCAAAGATTATCAACGTAACCTCGTTACGAAAACTTTTTAAAAAAAAAAAAGAGTTAATGAACGGACCTGAAAATCCAATCAAAAAAAACAAATCAAAAAAGTTATCGTCATTGTACGATTTCCATGACCTGAATTGGTACTTTCCAATAAAATCAGGAAAATAGAGATTTAAGGTCATTCATTGATTTTCACTTTTATTGTCCGATAACCCGTCGTGCTCAATGAACAACCATCATCACATTCGTGAAATACGGTCCTGGCTTTATGACTATCCATAACAGCATGTAACAAGGTTAGATTATGACGAATTGCCAGGGTTGCTATGTCGATACTCGAGATCTCAACGTAATAGGTGATCGTAAGATGCCGAATTCAAATGCTATCGAAGTGTATATAAATCGTACGATATCAACACTATTTCATCAGAATATTAACAAAAAATCATAGAAAGAAAGTAACAATAATGGTTTCAAAATCAGTATTTTGGTTAGCCTCATCCGCAGCTACTGCCAACGCTGTAGTCTCTCCATACGCATACGCCAATGCCGCCGACCCTTCCACTTCAGGAGATGCCAAAACATTCGATCCCAATGCCGTGGACAATGTAGCATTATACTACGGCCAAAACTCCGCCGGTGGCCAGGATACCCAAAAACGGCTTGGAGAATATTGTGACGACGACGCTTTCGACATCGCGTTGTTATCATTCATGCACGTCTTCCCATCCGACCCTCAGGTCGATTTTGGACCTGCCTGTGCTAACGGTGAAAAGATCGAAGGCACCTCATTAATCCAATGTAAGGAATTGTCCGAAGATATAAAGAAATGCCAAAAGAGTGGCAAGAAAATCATGTTATCTTTGGGAGGAGCCTCTGGTGCCTACTCATTAAAAGATGAAGCAGAAGGTAAAAAATTTGGTGATTATCTGTGGGAAACTTTTGGTAACTCTGGTTCCGATCCAAAGAAACGGCCATTTTTGGATGCAAATGTAGATGGGTTTGATTTAGATATCGAAGGGGGAGCTAATAAGGGTTACGCCGCAATGGTCACCCAATTGCGTGAAAATTACAAAAAGGACACCGAGAATGAGTATTATATTAGCTCTGCTCCACAATGCGTGCTACCAGACGCCTCCAATAGCGACGCAATTGAAAATTCCGACATTGACTGGCTCTTTGTTCAATTCTATAACAATTTTTGTGGTGTCAATAATTACAAATCTGCAGACGACCCAGGATCATTCAACTTTGCCGACTGGGATTCATACGCTCAAACAAAATCCAAGAATACAAAAGCCAAAGTTTATTTGGGTGTTCCAGGTAGTGAATCTGCTGCCGGCACTGGCTACATCCCAGCTGATCAAGTTGTGGAAATGTCCAAAACTTTGCAAGGGAAATATTGCTCTTTCGGTGGCGTTATGGCTTGGGATTTAAGTCAAGCATACGCCAACAAAGAAGGTGGCAAAAATTTCGCCCAACTAGTTAAAGAAGGGTTAAAAGGAGGTCAAGGGCCAAATAATTGTAGTTCAGACGGTGGTTCTAATAACAATAACACCACTTCTGCTGCTGCTGCTAGTACTCCAGTTGCCGCGTCTACCGCAATTACTGGATCTAGCTCCGTCGCCGCCACCCCAGATTCTAGCGCCGCGCCGACAGCGGCTCCAACTTCAGCTCCATCTCCAGGTGGTGATACCAGTCCTCCTCAACATGCGCTAATGGCCAGAGCTATTGATTCTCAAACTACTAGTCAAGTTGCTACTTCAGTTCTTTCTACTAGCACTGCTGAACAGCCACCACCAGCTGAGCCATCCCAGCCAGCCCAACCACCAGCTGAACCATCTCAACCAGAAGCACCACCAGCTGAACCATCTCAACCAGAAGCACCACCAGCTGAACCATCGCAACCAGAAGCACCACCAGCTGAACCATCTCAACCAGAAGCACCACCAGCTGAACCGTCTGCTCCAGCTCATCCAACGCAACAACCACCTCCATCCAACGATTCCAACGCCACTTCCACCACTCCAGGAGCCCCACAACCATCTCAGGCTCAAAATTTCGATCAAGTTAATACCGCCACCAGATTAACTCAAAACGGCATAGCAGCAATTGCAATCGTTGCAGGAGCTGCATTAATGTTATAAGCATGATACTACCTTAAACTTCGAAATAATGGTTAAATCATTCCTCGTTTGTATCTTTAGGTTCATTATATTCTATTCATAGATTTATACACGGTTATATTATTATTATTCTATTATTCTTTACGTCTTTGGTTCATAATGCGGGGATTTTAACCCTATTTCTCCCCAATGTTTAACTATCAAAGTTACATTGACTAATTATATTAACCTAGCTGCATGAGGTAAAAAGTAGCTAAATAACCCTCAAAGAGATGGTGTTGATATTGGATCCGTTTATTAATCCCTTGCTTACTGTAAGTTAATAGTAATCGATTGCGCCACCTCGAAATACTAACGTCTTAAGATTTAAAGAGAAAGTAATCTTAATTTTGAGCGTCCACATGCATATTAAATGTGACGGGCATTTGAAATAAGAATACGCATAGACGTTACAGTTATAATCAACTAAACCACTAATGTATGTTGTACCCAATGATCGAATTATAACGCGAATAATCTTATCCCAACTAAAGACTTTTCGTATTATTGACGAATAAGTTATACGGAATAAATAGATGCTCATGCGGCCCAGTTTCATGATCACCACCCAATGTTTCATTACGGCTCTAATCCGAATAAGTGATCACCGAACTCGTACTGACCAACGGTCATGGTTAATGTTCGAAACTAAGCCGCAGTTCGTCAACACCGACCAAATCGGTGATCTCACAGACTTATATACCTTGTGCTTTTTAAATGTTTGGCGCCATGGGGCAGATATGGTTGATATACTTTTTTTTTGCCGGCCCATCTGATCTTCAAGCTCAACCGTAGTAGTGATCAACATTTCGCATTCCGACTGGCCGATAGTAATTGTGATTAAATGCTCGATATTTTCGAAGGCTTTTGCTATTCCTACTATCACGAGAAAAATTCTTACAAGGAGAGCACTAATATATTTATGAACATTGGCCATGATGGTGAAGAAGGTATCGAAGGTGATACATAATTAATCAGGGGTTCGTCAACTGTAGACATGGTTTTAAGGTTGTATTATCCTTTATGCACATAAGGTATGCACCATTTATTTAGTGCAACGTTATAGTAGTTCGGAGCAAAGAAAAATATGGGGTATTCTGAAAAAAAAAAAAAAATAAAGGGGTTCCCGACGTACGTCGGCTTCAAAGTTTCAGAAAAGCCGCACAGGGTCGGGGAAATAGAAATCTGCTTTATGCATGCCGATGTAAACAAAAGAAAGTATTGGTTTCAACTGAGGAGATACGACAATTCAATCAACCCTTTGATCTGCAATGTTAATGACCAATAGGGAGGAAAGTTTTAATAGTTATTGTAACATCTCATTTTTCGATGAGTGGCACACCGGTGCGAGCCAAATCCCGTGGTCCCTATACGAGTTATTGGTTCACAGTCACTGCGATCACATTAATGCACCAACGTGAACAAACAATTATAAAAGTCAATGAACAGAATGTAACATTATAATTGTATAAATAATGAACAAAAACCCACCAATATTCAATCAAACAA
The DNA here is from genome assembly GCA_030564365.1 of Blastobotrys arbuscula. Lineage (NCBI taxonomy): Eukaryota > Fungi > Ascomycota > Dipodascomycetes > Dipodascales > Trichomonascaceae > Blastobotrys > Blastobotrys arbuscula. The sequence continues at coordinate 35,216 of JAJLUN010000062.1, read as the reverse complement.
CCAAATCAAAAAGACCAAAATAGCAAATGAAACTATTTACTACCTCCATCTTAGCTACAATTGCATCTTATGTACTAGCATTCGATGCCAATGGTGACAACAATGTCGCTGTTTATTACGGACAAAACTCTGCAGGTGGGAAAGATACCCAGATGAGGCTTCGAGAATACTGCAACAGCGGTGACAACTTTGATATTGTCATCATGTCGTTCATGCATGTATTCCCAAATAACCCCCAAGTCAACTTTGCCAATGCTTGTGAAGATGGCCATACCATCGATGGCACTGAGCTGCTACAATGTCCAAACATTGCAGATGATATCAAAACTTGCCAATCCCAGGGTAAAAAAATCTTGTTGTCGTTAGGTGGTGCTAGCGGTGCCTATGGTTTGGCAAATGATCAAGAAGCTAACGATTTTGCCGAATACTTGTGGCAAACTTTTGGTAATGGTGACGAAAAAGATACCGATGAACGACCATTCATGGATACTGTTATTGATGGGTTTGATTTAGATATTGAAGGTGGTAGTGGTAACGGGTATGATGTGTTGGTTAACAAATTGAGAGAAAAATTCGCTACTGATAGTTCCAAGAAATATTATATTGGTAGTGCGCCTCAATGTCCTGTTCCTGATGCTTATTTATCTAATGCTATTGAAAACTCCGAGTTGGACTTTATCTTTGTACAATTCTACAACAATTATTGTTCAATCAATAATTATAATGGTGATTCTAATAGTAATTTCAATTTTAGCGATTGGGATAATTATGTTAAAGAAAAATCCAAGAATAAAAACGCTAAAGTGCTCATTGGGGTTCCAGGGAACACCGGCGCTGGCGCTGGTTATACTCCAGCTGACGGTGTCGTCAAGGCTGCTAAGGACATGCAATCCAAGTATGACAGTATGGGTGGAGTTTCTATCTGGGATATGAGTCAAGCTTGGATTAATGAGCAAGGTGGTGAAAATTTTGTCACCGCAGTTAAAAAAGGCATTTCATAATAACTTTTATACTAACACCGCATTACAATTTGGATACCTTATTATTATTGTTAATTTTTTTTTTTTGGATTTTTAAATGGGTTTATAATTTATAAGGTTTATATAGCTCCTAAATATAGAAATATTATTTCATATAATACTAAAATTTGTTAGTAAAGGTCTTTTTCTATAAAAAGAATCAAGTGTGCGATTCAGACAGGTGTCGAAGGTTATATTCATCGAGCTTCTGAGAAGCCCTAGCATTAGAGATGCCAGAAAATTGCAATTAACAAGTGGATCATCACACACACACTTATTTTTGGTTGATTGGTGTACTTACTCTTTTGGCGGAAAAAGTGATGAGGAAAAAGAATGGATTAAATAAGTGGGAGAGATTGGGTTTTTATAGTTGGGAAATGGGAAAGAAAAATTTTCAGAAGTTCGAGCGCGTAGCGTAGATTCCAGCATGCGGCTGATTCTCACAGTTGTCATGAGTTGTCCAGGGGACCCCAAGTATTCTTATTACATGCAGTAAGCTTATACAATAGATACTGTTGGAAACTGTTACTGTGGACAGCAGCAATAATTCACCGTAACAACCCATGAGACTTAAGTTACGTTTTTAATCTACAATGTAATGTATTAAATTAATTAATGTATGAGATGCAAAGAGATGAAAATTTTTTCTGAAACTTTTTTATTGTCAGATTTCAATATGGTGACTTGATTGGTTGATTTGATTCAATGATTTTACTGTCCTCTTACCAAACACAAAACTACGAAGAACTGGTAACGAATGGATTTTTTAATGAAATTTCATGAGAGCCGCACCACCGTTAAAAAAAAATAATTATAATTTCACGAATTACAGCCGCGCACGAAAAAAAAAAAAAAAAAAAAAAAAAAAAAAAAAAAAAAAAAAAAAAAAAAAAAAAAAAAAAAAAAAAAAAAAAAAGGAATGAAAATCAAGCAAAATTAATAATTAACAAAAATAATAAAAAATAATAATAAAAATAAAGTAAACTTCAAATGGAACAATACAAAAATGCAGGTATCACTTTAATAAGACAACTCTTAAACCAACTGAATGATCTATTTAAAGACCTTACCATCAGCGATTTCCCGAGGTTCACCATTGATAACAATTGGTTTATCCCAAGCCAACAGGTCTTCAAAGAATTCCTTATCTTCTGGTTTGGATGCGTCCAACTTGGTGAATTCGTAAGATTCCCAATCTGGAGCGACATCAAAGGCTGGAACGTGGTCATCACCTCGGACAACAAAGCCCATAACGATACCATTGTTGTTGTCTTCACCATAGACCATACCACTACCAAACAAATATTTGGTGGAGGCAGTTAATCGGGCAAAGAAACCACCAATCAAGTTATTGGACATGAAGGTCATGGTCAATTCATCGTTGTACTTGTAGTCAACTCTCCACAAAGAGTATTCGGATGGGTCGTAGTGTTCCCAGAACCATGGAATGGCGACTTCTCGGGTTTCTTCGTTAGAATAAGTTCGTTTCAAAGCATCCAAAGGCATTTTAGATGCATTACCCAAAGCAGCCAATGGGTGAGCTGGCTTCTTTTCAGCAGCTGGAGCTGGAGGAGCAGCTGGAGCTTCTGGTTTTGGTTCCTTTTTCTTTTCTTCCTTCTTTGGTGGAGTGTATTTAACTGGTTCAGCAATGAATTCAAAACCAGCAAAAGAATCAGCCAAGATATTTTGTTTGGTCAAAGTAGAGAAATGTCGAGTGATAGCTGGGTGAGCCTTTCTCCATTCATTACCAAAAACATTTTGGAAACCTCGGAACAACATGGAGGCCAAGTACAAGTCAGCAACAGTGACTCGGTTACCAGCCAACCAGGTGTTAACGGTCAAGTGTTTTTCAACAATAGCCAATTGGGTTTCCAAGGTTTCTTGAGAAGCATCAACACTCTTCTTGTTGTAGTTGGTTCGACCAATCAATGGACCAAACCATCCAAACAAAGCTGGGAAAATTTCACTGTTGGTGAAAGACATCCATTGAACGATGGAAGCATAGTCTTCTTTGGTGGAACCCAACAAAGTGGTTTTATCAGCCAAGGAAATCACTAAAATTTGTTAGAAAAACATCCTTTATAATCGAAAAAAAAATTAATGAATATCAGATACCAATTTCTCAACACCTAGGCGTGTAACTATTCAGCCAGGGATAACTATATATGAAAATACATTTGTTCATCATTTTCACTAATTTTTTTTTTTTTTTTTTGTTAATAACTTACAATACAAGTTGACAGCAATAGATTCAGTCAATCGATAACCATCAGCGCCCAAGAAAGCTGGAATCTTTCCCAATGGGAAGGTTTTCTTGAATTGTTCGGATCCTGGTTGTTCAACCTTAACGTCCAAACCCAAGTGCTTGACTAAAGCGGATGGTAAAACACCTCGTGCTCGTTCAGAAGTATAAAGAGTGCCCAATGACATTTTTGTTTGTTGAAGAAAAAAAAAAAGAAGAGAAAATTTTTTTTTTGAGGGAAAAATTTTCAATATTTATACTAATAAAAATAAATACGGGTTTCTCTCAGCCAAGGTGTTGGATTTTTTCATAATTTTTTTTGTTTTTAAACATTGTGGCATCACCAGTAAAATTTTTTTTTTTTTTCCCTTATTTACTTAAATTTTCAGAGGGCGCGTTTAAATTTAGGCTTTGTTAGTTGCCATAGGATATCCTGCGCGCGGTTCATCTAAGTACTGCGTTAAATGAACTAAACTACTGCAGTAGATGATCAATTTGACCTTGGTGAATGTCATCTTAGATATCTTGATAAGTATGTATAAAATGTGTTCTAGTAATTCATTACTCAATTGATTCCAAACTTATGGGGAGGTGGAAGTAAATAAACTATAAACAATCGAATTCAAAAAAAAAAAAAAACAACAACGTTAGTTTGAATTTATCACTGGAAAAATTTAATATTATTATGTTGAATAAGTGAAATCTCATGCCAGGGTGAAACAATTGAGCTGAAGAGGAAGATTTTTTTTTAAACACAGTGGACATTTTACCCAGACCATTGAACCTCTGATGTGCCATTAAAAGTGTTTTATAGCGCATTTATGGTATTTACAGTCCATGGTGACTTGTAAAATTATTACTATTATGAAATTTTAAAAAAAAAATGGGTCTAAATTATATACCATCAAGGCATACGGCTTCAACTGGTGATGTTATAACAAAGCCAATTCATTTCTAATGCATTTAAGTAATTAGTTGTTGGCAGTAAAGCCGCTTTTCAAGTGAACACAAATTCATCCCAACGAATCAAACATCAGACAATTTATTGCAAACGGTACAGGCCAACAATTAAACTGTTGTTGTGATGTGACCGGCCGATATTATATTACATTATACGCTGGCTGCTACAAGCGATGTTAATCGGAGCCGGCCACATGTCCGAGATCTCTCAAGCTTAATTAAGAGATCAAACGGCGGTACCCTCAGCTGTCCCAGCGTTAAGCTTAGCTTTAAAGGTGTCCAGCCAGTTTGACACTTAAGATTTGATAGCCTAACGTGGAAAAAAGAAATTTAATATCAGTGCAGTGAGTGGGACATGTGGTTAGTACTTCTGCATTTTTTTTTTTTTTTTTTTTTATATCACCAGTCTCTTTTTTTTTTTTTTTTTCCTTTCTTCCTTTCCCAATATAATTATAAATATATTTTTATTAATTCAAAACCATTAGACAACCACATATTATTCTATGCGATTTGTCCCAGAATTTAATGAGTTTATCAATTTGATAACAAGAATCGAAGGTGAGTAATAGTTTATTAAGAGTCTTTCTCAAAGATTCTGATAAATGCTTGCTTTTGGTTACTGTTGTATCATTGGATATCATAGTATGAAAGACGCTTGTTATATGCTGTTTTTGAACGATGCACATTGACTAATTAATTGCATTTGAATACCTGTTAATCATAGTGATAATGGTGATTGGCACCTTCATACTAACCAATATCAAGTCGTTTGAATGGTTATTGCTGAATTGACAAAAATTTGCACCGTATGCGTTAAAGTGCGAAACCCAAGCAAAATTGGCTCATTACTTGAAAATGCTCAAAGTGGTTACCCATTTTTTGAAATAATACGATCTTTACCATCTGGATTTAAAATTACCTTCAATTTAATTGACCATTATAAAAACCCTTTTGATTACTATCAGTACTAACAATATCAGCAAAACAACAAAAGACTAAAGGCGATGCCAAAAAAATAAATTTATACTGTTTATTGCCACCCCATACCTCAGATACCCTTTAACGACATCCCTATTCAATATCAAAAAACTGTTTGGGTGATCAATCGAGCGTTTTTTTTTTTTTTTTTTTTTTATTAAAGCACACTCAAATAAAGAAAAACAGGGACTAACACAGAAAAAATTCTAGATGCACGCAAAGAACGATCATTATCCCAAAATAAATTTGTGCATTTTGGAAAAACTTTTAACCGTTAGACTATTGAAATTCCCCCGGCGAGTTCGAACCCGAGCAATGGCGAATATTTCAGCTATTTTCAAAACTCCCAACTTTAAAAATTACAATACCCTCCGACAGTCTCAAATCTTTATCTGATACATCCCAAGAAAAAAGTACTGCTCGTATCTCAAGCCTTGGAGTCTTAAATTTCTTTAATAGCGGGGTCCTATACGAGAGCTAATGAGCATAGTTTTCACCGCTTAATGTGGTAATATTGGGGTCACAAGAACCATTGTATACCGACGATTACCTTCCCTACGCTGAATTAAACTTATCATCACTAGTTTAATGTTGATATCTAATTAATACCTTTATATCGAACTATGATCATCAAATTGTTGAAAAAAATGAATTTAGAAGAGAAGACAAGATATCATTAAAAAAAAAAAAAAAAAATAACATTGCTGGATAAAGAAACAACAAAAAAAGTTCTAAGCGCTGTAACAATCAAGAAAAAACCTTCGATCATTTTCTATTTTGTTTTTTTGTTTTTTGTTTTTTTTTTGGCTGCAACATTTTCTTTGTTGTTATTTTTTGTTTAAGCACAGGTTGACTAATTGTTTATACCGACAGCGGCTACAACAAATATCGGAGCCGACCAATGAAATTGCTGCATTCCGCACTATTATACCAAATTTTATACCTTCAAGCGCTCTTTGAACAACAAAATATTTTTTTATCCTTCTTTTTTTTTTTTTTTATATTGTTCTCTTACAAAAGTCGAAACCAACCAACAAAAACTACACGCCCTTTTTTAATTATTAAAAATTTTTTTTTTTATACAACAACCACTCTTTTATTATTTTTGAAGTATTCTAATTTCTCAAAATATTGAAGAACTTTGACTACTTCATTATTAACGACTGAAAGGCTCACTTTTATCCTGTATTTTTGGATTTTTTTTTGGTCCTAGTTTTATTTTTTTTTGCTTGATTGACGGCGTTTGTGGGTCCATTATTTTGGAGGGAAAATTTTTTTTTTGCCACCCAAAATTTTACATTACCCTTTGTTTTATTCTACGCTGATTGTGCTTTTTACTAAGTGACACGTCAACCGCTACAAGAAGAAAAATTTGTTTGGGAAAAATATCGCATCACCGATCCCCCCCAACAAGAGAAAAATACCAAAAAAAATCCCATCCACCTGGAATCGAAACTGAAAATTTTCATCAATTTTCATCAATTTAAAGAAAGAAAAATAATAATAATTAAATAACGCGACGAATTAATCGACATCCTTATCAATATTGATAGTCAACTTTTTTTTTTTTCTCCACTTTTATTTATTTATTATTTATTTGTCCATAATATACCATGGCGAAAGCTGTTGGTGCATCTTCGGCGCGGTTTCGTCAGCGTAAGATTAGTGTTAAACAAACACTACAGGTCATTGCGCAAAAGGACATTCCCGATCTTGAAGATGAGCAACAACGTGAACTACAACAAGTCGAAACTGGAGTTGAAAAAGGAGAAGAAGAGGTATGTATAGAATTTATTCTTCAATAAAAAAATTAAAAAAAAAAAGAATAGTACTAACAATTAATAGGAACATCACTTGCAAGCCGCAATTAACGCGTCCAAAGCTGCGGTGGCGGGGGCCAAGGTTGAACAAGTTTATATTCCAACACCAGATGCATCATTAAAATGGAAAGAGTATGATAAATATTATCCCAAAGATTTTGAAAATCCAGCGACATATATTCGAACATCAGCCACAGTTGAGGATACTTCTGGCATTCCATACTGCATGGATGAAGAAGATGATGAGTTTTTGAAGGAATACAACAAGTCTAAACAACAAGCACAACAATGCACAGAAGATGAGTTTGAAATGATTATGTATAAATTTGAAGCGCAGGTTAGTGAACGGCAGCCATTCTTAACAATGGATCCCAATCAATTGATACCATATGAAGAATTGAGTGATTTGATTGTACAACAAATACAAGAAGATGAGAATGATCCTTCGAATCCGGAATATTTATTGCGGCAAACTTCGTCAAGATGTGGTACCCTACTCAAGAGTAATCTGGCGGAAAAATCTACTGTAGCGTCGTTTAAAAAGTTTTCAAAAGATCTTTATCCGCATTTCCGTAAAAGAAAAATTGAACGTGGTGGTCGGGTTATTATGCCACAGCCGAAGGCAGAAGAATCTGCAGAAAAAGATGATAGTGATCCATATGTTTGTTTTAGAAGAAGAGAAATCCGTCAAGTTCGAAAGACACGACGAACTGATCAACAATCTAGTGAACGGCTGAGAAGAATTCAGAGTGAAATGGAATCTGCTAAACGGTTGATGCAAATGATTGTTTCACGAGAACAAATGAGAAAAGAAGCATTACAAATGGAATGGGATATATTTGAAAAGCGGTGTTCAGTCAAGACTGTTAAACGGAAGTTGGGTATTAAAGGTGAAGATGAAGATTTGGTTGCACATAAAAAGAAGAAGGTGGAAGAACCAAAAGTTAAGCAGGCTCAACAATCACAACCTACCAAAGATACTTCCACAACAAGCACAAAGGCGCAACGTGCGGCTGATAAAGAAAAGACACAAGCTAAATCACCTAGTAGTAGTATCAATGCACCAGCTGCTAGTGCAACAACATCAGAAGCCACCAAATCACATCCACAAGCCGTTTCCACTGCAGCTATTCATCAAGTACCAGCATATGTTCGGTTACCTGTTTCCAAGATTCCTGATATGGAATTGCAACTTCTTGACCAAGTTCAACAAGAAAAAGAAGTTAGTATTAGAACCGCAGTCAAACAAAAACTCAAGCAACGACAACAATCAGATCGAGATTGGGTCAATTATACCGATAATCCATTTGTTCCATACTGTGATTACTTTGATCCAGATGTCTTGGCACGACATAATTTGAAAGTCATTGATCCACAGCATGCATCGTATTCATCATTGGGTGCACCATATCCACCAAGTAGTGATATGACTCTAAATTTACCATTGGCTAATAGTCTGGGGTCAAGTTATGCTAGTAGAGTTGAAGCCAGTCCTTTGTTAATTAAAGCACAATTTGATGAGTCTGGTGATTTGCAAGTAATGTCTAAATTGACTGATAAGGAAATGGGGTCTAAACAGAATGAGGGTCAATTTAGGGTTCCAAGAAGTTCGGCATTATCATTAAGAAGGAGGAGAGGTCGTGGTGGTCGAATTATGGTTGATCGACGAGGGTTAGTTCGAAAACCTAACATTTCATTTGAAAATTTTGATGACTTTGATAATGATGATTTTGAATTGAATAGTACTATCGATGGCGGTTCAGTAATGTCTAGTCCTGATCGAAAGGCAGCATTTGAACGATTGGAAGATCGCTATAAATTTGATAGTGATATGAAAAGTGATAATATGGAATTTTCATCCAGTGATCCTAGCCGATTGAACGGTATTTCAGAAGAAACTCAAAGTATTCGATTTGGTTCCATGTTGTTGTCCAAAAGTTTTGATGGGTATAGAGAAGCTTATCAGCAGAGACAGTATCAATTACAACAATGGCAAAAGCAGCAGCAGCAGTTGGCACAACAACAACAACAGCAGCAGCAGCAGCAATTGACTCAGCAGCAAGAAGCCGATGATGCGTCACCAAGTAATAGTAATAATTCTAATGAACTGGGTGATGGCGCGGCGCCTAATGGGAAAATCAACAATAATACTAACAATACAAATACAAATGGTACGAATAATTCATATGGTAATACTAACAATACTAACAATCAATCCTCATCATCATCATCGTCGTCGCCGCCAGCGATTTCAGCTACGGCATCTGGTGCCAATAATAAGGCTAGTACGAATACGAAGCAAGTCAAGCCACCCGCTACTACTAATACTACTTCAGTAGCACCACCCACTTCATCAGGGTCACCGCCAAATATTAGAAATGGGGTTTCTCCAGGTATGAAGATGGGAACACCACCAACTAGAGTTGGTGGATAATTAACTTATTTATTCAGTTTTTTAATTTTTTTTTAAAACATTTTTGTGTGTAAATGTAGATAGCAAAGAAAAATATTACAACACAATCTTCACTATTATTAGCGTATTTGGGTCACACGCTATTGTTTACCGAGATAATTAAAAAATTCGTAGATGACATCTAGATTGGGTTTTGGGCCAACGTTAATTGACTATACTGCAGGTTTTGTAATCTGTGGGAATACTGCAGGTTTGTAGGGAATTGTTTATATTAATAAACACATTGGTAATAATAATAGATGATACATGAAATCGAAATGTTTAAAAAAAAGAATCTGTTATTTTAAACCAATTTTCGCGCCGATGGCTCATTATTACATAAACATAATAACGGGATACAACACCAACAAAAACAACCGATGGTTAAAGGAGATTATTCAGTGGTGCATGAATAGCATTGAGCTTGATTTGTTTTGTTTGAACCTACTGACCAAAATAGAAATCAACTCGTTTTTTTTGTTTTTTGTTTTGTGCCATTATCATCAAATTCGTCGGAGAAATATAGTGGTTAACCCATTTACGTCTGCGGGTAGGTATTAGTTCGTCTCGTTGTCGCTCCACTGCGTCCCATATGTATCGATTCAATCATGATTAGATGAAAAATGCTACAATTGTTATCAATGGAGGTTTGGGGGTTTTGTTATCAAGTTGTGAGCGATCGAAATTTTAGTAGATTGGCAATTGGGTTAAAAGTTACAGACTATTGTAGGCTTGCAACCGACTGAGAGATCAATCTACATTAATAGTTTCAAGATTTAGAGTTGAGATTTTACGATCAGCAACATTGTAAAGTTGAAAAGCTCAAGATTAATATCGCAAATTTTTAACTATAGTCACTAATGCATCAACATACTTCTTTAGGCTTATATTTCATACTGCTGCCATATGGTTTGCGACTCAAACTTTGCTGGGGAGTTTGTATGTACCCGTATGTATGAAAATCCATGCTGTTGAAAAGACTAAGATATTAAGTATACCAAGATCTTCAAAACTTGTGTTGGATTTGAGGTTTTGAGTTTGAAATTTGTTACGTAACCGCACATGTATGTCAAACTGGATAGATAGTTGGGGGGACTAAAAAAGGTTGAAATTTTTTGAGGTATTGTTATTATGCAACTTTCAAAAAAAAAAAAAAAAAAAACCATTTTTGATTCATGAGGATCGGACCGGTCTTTCGACTCGCGGGATTTGAGATAATAATAATAATAAAATCGGCCCCGGGTTAAAATAAAGGCAAAGAAAAGAAAAGAGATTCAGGTACGAACACACATCTACTCACAGGTTTACCCTTACATGATAAATTATGTTTTTATTTCTATTTATGTGGTTTAGGAAGGGTAATAATATCGACAAGGATGTTTTTTGACTATCTTTTCATAGTAAGGACAATGGTCAGCTGATAAATTAAAAAACAAAAATATCAATAAACTTATAAGTTTTGTTCATCTTCTCCACCTTAAAGTTCAATTATAAGAAACTGAGCCATGATGAAAAAAGTAAAGATTTTTCAGCCATGATGGGCTATAGTATACTCTATTTGTAAGAATCTCGTCAGCTTTCACATTTCAAGTAAATAACTGTTTCGGCTATCTTTTTTACAAATGTTTTTTTTTTTTTTTTTTTTTTTTTTTTTTTTTTTTTTTTTTTTTTTTTTTTTTTTTTTTTTTTTTTTTTTTTTTTTTTTTTTTTTTTTTTCGTTTTCCGGGCTAACTTTTTTGGACAGTTTTTTTTCTCTCAAGTGATGAGTATATTGTTGTTATTCTAAACACGAACTGCGTTGCCTAAAATAGCTCTGAAACGATGGTACAGCTACTTAACATTGTATCAATGGTTTCTAGCGTTAATTGAAGGAGTTGAAATAATTTTTTCAGTCCTCTCGGATTTAGTAGATAAAATAGATTGAGAGAGGAGTTAAGCCCGCTGGCCGCCAAGCAGATAATCCATCTTTCAATATATTTTTATCCTCGTTATTTTTTTTTTTTTTAACACGTTAAATTAAAGTAGACTAGACTTGTTAACTGAATAATACGACAGTTCTTCGATGTTAGATCCAACTGATGCATATATCAAAGGTTCACAATATATTTAATCTTATTCAATACTTATTGCAAAGAATTTAATAAAAGAACTTTTCAAACAAATTTTTGGTATATATGCATGCACATCCAAGTTTTCAAATTATCACCATCGTCGCTGCACAGTGAAAAAAAAAAAAAAAAAAAAAAAAAAAAGTATGTATCCACACTTACCAGTACAGCCATATGTGGATTTTTTAAAACAAACAAACCTCATCCACAAAACAGAACCACACGAAAAACTTACATAGGCATTACTTACTTAGGTGCGAGGAGTGGGTTCACCTATCACCTCCTTCGTGCATAAATAACCATTTTTAAGCTACAAAAAAAAGTTTAAAGTTCGTTTCTTTTCGGTTCATATATCCGAAGTCAAATGTTGAGTAGATAGATACCTTTTTGATAAAAAATGGATCCAGCATCCATTCATTCATTCAAGGGTATTTAAAGTCGCGACGATATTCCCTGTTTTAATGATGTTTTTTTTCTTATTTTTTATATCAATAATATTATCATTCAAAGCCAGCTTATTAACTTATAAATAATTACTGAAATAACCATTTGATAAATCTTTTCTTTTGCAACGAGTGCGCTGTACTTGTATCAACTAGGATTATCAGTCAAAAAAAAACTGCACTAAACACACGCACGAATTATTCCAGCTGTACATTCGAAACGTGGGTTAATTAAATTGTTGATATTTTTTTGGTGTAAAATTATTATTATTTTTTGATACAAATCTAGGGGTTTGAAAAAAAAAAAAAAAAAAAAAAAAAAAAAAATTTTGCAAAAGTTACTTTTTTGCTAGCGGCCCCCCCGAAAAAAGTTCCTCAAAAAAAATTATTATTTTTCCAATTCCAGTATTAAATCATGTCGGTCAGCGTTTCAGCTTCTACTTGTTGTTCAGCCTGTAATTCCTATACCAACAGTTTGAATTTGGCTACCACCCGCTGCTGCTGCTCATCTAATTGTAGTACCATTTCTTCTTCACGTCGACGCCCCAATTCTTCAAAATTAAAGAATAAGACCCATAGAAATAGTCTCCTGTTTCATCATCACCATCACCACAATTATTTATACAATAAATTTAAACAAGGTCGATACCGTTCGTACCAACGTGCCACTGTATTGCCAACCAGCAAGAATATAAATTTGTCACCAAACGATCAAAGTTTTTTTGATACTAACACTTTTGCAACTTGTCACGCTTCTAATTCTACTAATACCACTAACACTAATAATACTAATAACACTAATAATACTAGTTGGACTAGTTTAAAACCATCGTTGCATAATAATAGAGTACAAAAACACAAGCAGTTGTCCTCTTATTTTGAATACCCATTAAACATTTACAACATTTCTCCATTACATTATAAAAATAACAACAACAACATGACAGTAGGATCCAAAGAAACAACATCTGATTGTGGTACCAAAAAACACGACAAACGACGACCACCAAAATTGGAATTGGCCAGTAGTAATAAATCAGACGTTTCCTCTTCCAAGCCATCATCTAGTGCGAAAACTGCTACTATCAATAGCAGCACCAGTTCTACCAACTTCAATGCATTGAAAACTCCACAAGAAATCGCCAACGATATTGCGATTCAATGTGTATCACCAGGGATTCCAAATTTTATGAGTAATGAAACAAGAGATGCCGTGATTATTTCTAGAAATATTGAAGCTGAACAGCGACGGATCATTGCCGCCAGAATGAGCGAAACTTTAACTCCGGCCACTCCACCAAAAATCATGAAAAAACAACAGCAACAACAATCTTCAGAAAAAGAAGATTCGGATTTGAAATGGCCATTATCTGCATCGTTAAAACCAACTTCAAAGAGAAAACAACCTCCTCCAAAACTAAAATTCTCAAAAGAACAGGCCATGCGACAAGATGATGGGGCTAATCGGCCAATGATCAATTCGGCTCCATTGGCTAGAGTCACTAGTCCTCCAAAACATCATACTTATTATTATCAAAAAGGGTCTAGTCCGAATCCAGGTATCAATAGGTCTATTTCAATGCCTCGAAACATTGCTTCTACCAAAAACAATAATCTGCAACCCAATTATCAACCAAATAATAATATTAGAAATCATCAGCCATCGCCTTATAACAATCGTCACCAACAAACTACAATCATTGTCAAACAGCGCGATTTGGAAGACCGAGGGGCCAAAACTGCTGTACCTCCACAAAACAAACATTGGTTGTTGACTACAAATCCTCATCAACGGTCCAAATCAATTGAGGAGTTGAAAATGGTGACCAACGACGATAAACTAAATAATGCTAACACTGATAAAAATGATGATGAAGACGTCGATGGTGATGATGATGATGATGAAGAAGAAGAAGAAGACGATGGCCGAGATCCAGAAGATGCAGCGTTAAGTGATGATGAGAAGGATGAACCGTCCGCTAAACGCCAAAAAGTCAGCAGCAAAGAGTATACCACCCCATCATCATCAAAGAATACCAAACTAACTCATGAAGAAAGAAAGGAAAAGTTTATGAAACTTTGTTCTGAGATGTGGGATCTCTTTCAAAGTTAATAGACGCTAACACTATTTTTTTATTTTATCTCTCTAATCTAATTAACTACTATATATGTCTATACGAATTTATACGATGCTTATTGTTTTTGTTTTTTATTTATTTTGAAATTTAGTAAATGAATCTTTTAACTATATAATAAGGTTGAAAGAAAAAAATAAAAATAATAAAGTAAGCCACATCTGCGTCTTATTAAATCAAGGACTGCTGACAGATGTAAATATTAGTTTAGTTGCCTAATTGGTTCACAAACATGTCGAATTCGGAACATGATCCAAACCACATGTTTTACACAGAAATACTTCATATTGGTAGTACTGTTTAACTACAAACACTTAATCCCCTCCTTTGTCCATTATAACGGTTACTTCCCAGGGTTTAATAATAAAAAATTATCTTAACTAATTAATTACTTAAAAATCCCACTTTTTTTTTTTTTTATTATAAAGATCGTCGGGGAGGTGATAATTGAAAATCCAATCAGGGGACGAAATAAATTGATGGACAATGTGTTTGTTTGTCCTGCAAAAATGAAACATGGCCACATGCCATTGAAACGCAAAACACTTTTTAATCAATTCCCAAGATTTACAAGAATCTAAATCTAGGGTTTCCAATATTAAAAAAAAATTCTATGGACTATTTTTGATCTATACAACGCTAAGTTGTATGGTGGAAAGATTAGCAGCGTACGAAGTCTGATTTAAGTTTCAGATGGAACGAACAAAAAACACCCCCTTAATTCTTTAAAAAATGTACGCCAGAAGGAATTGGTCACTACTACGCAAGTTAAGTATATAAGCTCTAGAACAGGCTCTCATGGGGCTGAACGTTGTTAAACCTAAGAAGAGCTGTATATGGGCATGACCAAGTACATCCACCCAAATATATTAATTAACTAATGGAAAACTTCGCTCCTCGATTTGCATTTTCGATATCTAATACAAATATGTAGTATTATTGGGAATATCGATCGATTAACGTGGATAAAAAAGTTTCCACAGTAGCGTAAATAAATCTCCATCTCATTTTTTGAGTTTGATTTTTTTCTGAGTTCGGAAAAACTATTGTAGTATTACTTTTTTAGTGTAATGCTTTTGACGCGTTTTTTCCATTTTTGTAGGTAAAAAAAAAAAAATCCCCAATTTTTTGTTTTTTTCTTTAGTAAATAATATTTTACCAACCTGACAAACATTACTTTCATCAAACCTATTTCACCTCATCTCATCCATCTCGTTTAGAGAATTTTTTTGAAAAATTTAGAAACGCATTTTTGCTGGTTACCAGGATACGACAAAGTTAAACATTGTTATACGCCGCTTCGTCTACGAAAAATACAAAAAAGTTCTCCACAATATAATAAAAAAATAAAATAAAAAAAGTAAAATGTCCGATGAAGATGAATTAAACAACGCGCTAAAGCGCATGAATCTTGAAGATTCAAATAAACCCACTGCACCAGCACAAATAGATAACGAAAGTACTGGAGTTCAAACTCCTCTACTAGTTGAATCCAATAATAGCGATATTTTGCAAACACCTCCAAGTAAGATTATTGATACCCCAAACGCCACCACAACTTCTACGGCCACTACTAATATTATTGCAACGCCACCAAAAAAAGAAGATGATGATGATGAATTAGCAGAGTTTTCACGGTTATTTAAAAATAAACTAGCAATTGCAGAACCGACTGCAGTTAAAGATCAAACGCTGGTTGTTTTGTCGCCGTTGTCATATGATCATGTGTTTAGTAGACCATGGGTTTCAAAACGGGATGCCAGCACAATTGTAGAACGGCCTGAGCGAATTAAAGCGTGCAGCTTGGGTATTGGAGCAGCAATGAATGAATTTCCAAGTAAACTGAAATTAATAACCAGCACAAAAAGATCAAATCTAAATGCCAACCATGTCTCAAAAGTTCATTCAAAAGATTGGGGCAAAAGGTTGTACCAACTGTGTGACGAGAGTACTAATAAATTAGCACGAAGGGAGTTGGAAGTACCGGATGATTGGCATTATGGAGATATTTATCTATGTAAAGGAACAATAAACGCTCTGGAAGGGAATTTGGGGGCTATAGAAGGGGCAGTTGATGATTTATTTGATGATACTAAACAAGATAAAGCATTTGTAGCATTACGACCACCAGGACATCACTCCCACCCTTGCGAACCATCTGGGTTCTGTTTAATTAATAACATTCATGTTGCTATTCAATATGCAGCAGAAAAATATAATGTGAGCCATGCGGTGATTTTAGATTTTGATTTACATCATGGAGATGGTAGTCAAGATATAGCATGGGAACTGAATTTTGATAATTCAGATGGTCCAAGAATTGGGTATTTTTCCTTACATGATATTAATAGTTACCCCACTGAGAAAGGATATGCTAGTATAGAAAATGTTAAAAATGCATCAATATGTGTAATGGCGCATGACATGGCGGTATGGAACGTTCATTTAGAAAATTATGAAACTGAACAAGAATTTGAAAAACAATATGCATTAAAATATTCCATATTATTTGAAAAGGCACGGCAATTCTTTAAAGAATCCAACGCAAAAAATCCAATGGTTTTTTTAAGTGCTGGGTTTGATGCAAGCGAGTTTGAAACACAATCAATGCAAAGACATGGTGGTAAAGTACCGACGAAATTCTACAACACGTTTACGCGTGATTCGTTGAAACTTGCCAAAGAGTTTAATTGTAAAGTTTTGTCACTATTGGAAGGTGGATATAGTGACGCGGCACTATCCACTGGTGTATTTTCACATTTATCAGGATTAGCAGATGCCAATTGGGTTGAGAATAAAGTTGATGCAGTGGCAGTTAAAGAGTTCGAACGGGGATGTAAAGCGCGATTCGCTATCGGTGCTGCAGGGACGTGGGTCACTGAGGGTGTATTGTTAGGAAGAGCATTGTGGCCAAAGAAGAATACGGGTGCGGCGCCACTGCATGCGGCGGCGCGCTCTAATATTACTACTACGCCACACGAAGCTTATCAACCACATTCAGCAGACTCATCACTATTAGCTACCACAGGGAAAAAATTCACAAATGATAATAGTCGCCAAACTAATATAGATGCGTTGGCTACGCCATCAAGAGTTTTACGAGATCGAACACGGATTCCAACATCCAAAAGATTTCCATAAAAAAAAAAACATGGAAGCAAAAAAAAAAAAAAAAAAAATTCAATTTAATCTAATAAATAAAAAGTATGATTCATAATAAAGAATAATTTACAATAAAGTATCACCTAATGCACATTTAACTAATGAAATACCCGACTGAATTGTATCAGCGATTTGTTTTTCGTTTTCACCCAAATGAGGGTTACATTCAACCAGATCCATAGCAACAATGTTACCAGTTTCACTGATAGCCTCACACAAATAACAAGCTTCTCTCCAAGTCAAGCCGCCACGCACTGGCGTACCGGTAGCTGGGGTATAATCTGGATCAACTGCATCAACATCAAAGGATAGATGAATAGGTCGGGTCATACCTGGATTAACTTTTTCCAAGGCCATTTCAACAACTTTAGCAATGCCATATTTATCAACGTGGTGCATTGAATAAGCAGTAACGTTATTTTCTCGAATAAACTTCTTTTCAAATGGGTCAACGTCCCGTAAACCGATATAAGCAATTCTACTTGGATCCAAACAATGTGGAACCCAGTCAAAGACATCATTTTCAACCGGGTCATCGATACCCAAGACAAATGAAACAGGACAACCATGCAAGTTACCGGACTCAGTAGCGGCTGGGGTGTTTAAATCGGCATGTGCGTCAATCCATAATAAACATGCGTCCGGGTGGACCGCTTGGACACCAGAGACGGTACCAATAGCAATGGAATGGTCACCACCAATAGTTAGCGGTAGATTTTCCTCTTCGCCAGCTTGTTTAACTGCTTGGTAAACTTTTTTGGTAGATTCGGAAACATATCGTGGTCGTTTCATGTTGCCAATATTTGGATCTTCAGAAGGTTCTTGGAATTCCAACCCATTGTACTTGGTTTCCCAACCTAGTTCTTGAACAACTTTTTCCAAACCAAAATTCATCAAATGTTCTGGGCCATCGTCAACACCACCTTTACCTTGGCCTCCGGAAAATGGAGCGCCGATGATAGTACATTTTTTGTTTTTTAAAAATTTCAAACTCATTATTATTGTTGGTACTAATGGTGTTTTTTTTAGGGTTAGAAAAGAAAAAGTTTAAGAAATAAATAAGGAAAAACGGGGCTATATTTATAACAATCTGGGAAATAGTATAATAACAAATAGGTTGGGGATAATTAATAAATACAAGTGTCGGCAAACTTTTTATAGTATTAAAAAAAAAAAATTAAAAAAAATTCTGATCTGTTTTTTCTTGATTTCCTCGACCTTTAAGTGCAGGTGAAAGAGAGATGAGATAAACTGCCGCAGTAGATTTTAATAGCGTTTAGTTACGTTACGCGTTAAATGTAATAACGTAATACAAATTGAATAACGTAATTTGCGGAGACCTTCCATTTTGAGCGGGATTTTTGCCTGTTTTTTTTAACGTTTTAGTATTATTACGGAAATATATGGCGAGCCAGAAGTAAACGCCGAGACAGCGGATTAAATTTCCTAAATCAAGCTTGAGCTTGAGCCTGAGCCTGTAAAAAGCCGTAGCGCTAAATAAAAAGTAGCGTGTTAACGGAACTTAAAAATTGGGTTGTAATCGGAGATTTTGAAATTGGTTCAAAAACGGTTATCGGTGCCGACGTTGGCACGTTGGCAGTAGAATAATTAAGTACACTACCAATTTGACTGTATATTATAAAAATGGCAGGTAAGCGCCCTGGCTTATTTCGTCACCACTACCAAAAGTTTTGGGAAGGGGACTGTAACCCTTTTCCGATGGCATACCGTGCGAGAAGTTTGCATACTCATATCGTGATATTGGTATTTAGCTCGCTTAGTATACCAGATTAGGAGTATTTGGGGTTACATATAAAAGTGGGGTTTTGATCTGAGAACGGTTAATGGCTGATTTTTTTTTTTTTTTTTTTAGGGTTATGTGCTTTCCTTTTGATACATTTATACATTTATGCGTTTATACGGTAATGAGAGAAATAACATAATAATTAAAGTTTTGTAATATATAATCGTTGGTTCCCTATGAAGTTCTAATAATAAAAAATGCAATAATTTTTTATGATCCGAGTGGCCGAGATGATAATTCATGATGATGATAGTTAAGGGCGTAATACATTTTCAAGCATTTGTGAGCCGCACAGCGCCGCGGGGAGAACTGCACCCATGCTTTCATTTTGAGATGATATTAATGTTATTAAAAACTGCCCCGTTCACAGTCAGTCAGTCAGTCGATACAATTCATTTACCACTAATAAGAAACAAAACAAAAAACTGTTTATTAAATCAAGATGATTATAATAAAAAAATAAAAATAAACAAGTTAGATATAAAAACCCATTATGTACAATGAGGGATTGTTTATAAATTATAATCACTAGGCATGTTTTTGACTTTTTGTTAAAAAACATTGATATTAAATCAAACAAAACGAGAAGAACATATTTTTTGTCTGTTTGCTTGAATAAATACAACCTTTACATATTAAACATTTTTTGATATTAAGAATACAACCTACATTAAACGCATAATCCATATAACTTATAAGCAATAACTAGACAGTAGTTTTGACTTCGAAAAATCTCTTCAAGTAATAGATTTGGAACGTACTATTTCCAAACACCATCAGAATTTGGAACAAAGACCACCACTTAACTCGAGCATTAGTAGATTCTGCAGTATTTCGATGCACACGTTCTCGAATAACAGTATAAGCTTGTTCATTCTTAATATCTTGCACCAATTTACCCAGATTCTTCACTTCATAGTCCAAAGAATCCGGTGAGACATTATCTGTATCAATATAAACAACGCCATGAATGTGGAAAGTAACATCTTTAGTTGCGACCCCGCTAAACTCATTAGAAAAACAGTATTCGTATTTACCAGGGAATTTAATGTCGACTTGTGCGTCCCCATTCTTGGCTCGTGATAGTGTATAAATTCGGTTGTTATTTGGATCATTGATCCAGAAATCAACTGCCATTTGGTCTGCTGAACTTGGATCTCGGTTACCAGCTTGGAAACTGACTGCCAATTCGTCGCCCTTTTTCATGTCTTCAAAAAAACATGACTTAGCCCACGGCATAAGTAACGCATTATGGGCAGACACGAATGATAGGAACGTGGCAAGTGCTGCAATAAATAGTGAACTTAAATGCATTTGTAATGTAGATTTGTCGTCTGTCAATGAATTGGGTGTGCTGGCAAATTCTTTTTTATTTTTATTTTATTTTTGATGTTGAAAAATATTGAACACGCGTCAAGATCCCCTGTGACTGTAAGCCACGCTTTTTCGGAATGTCCCAAAACTTGAAAGTAGGGTAACCCTTTCTTTTGATCAAAATTGTGAATTTTAATCTGCAAAGATGGCACACGCGGGGCTGATAATTAATTAGTCGACATCGAATCACAGTTTGTTTATTATAATTCATTTGTATCAATGCTTCTTGTAAAAGATCTTGGAAATCAACCGTCACAATTCCCAACAAATCACGACTAACTACAACACAAAAAAAGGCATTAGCATATTTTGGGGCATTGTTTTTAATAGGAGTTATGATTATCTGGGTCACTAGATATAATGCCAGTCCTAATGAAGAAAATAAGGTGTATAAACTACGAGTTCCAAATAAAAACTAGCCAGATCAATAAAACGACCAGGTTGGAAATTAGCAAACAAGTTATTATCAAAAGATAATACAATTAATTACAATAAAAAAATAATTACAAATAATTGATCGAACCTTCTGTTCAATTTTTGATATTCCACGCTCTCTAGTACCATTTTTTCTTTTAAATGTTTCCGTTTCTTTTTTTTTTTTTTTTTTTTTTTTTTTTTTTTTTTTTTTTTTTTTTTTTTTTTTTTTTTTTTTTTCAGTTATCTTGATAGATGTTTTCTTAGTTTTTTTTAATCGACAAAGGTATGACATGACTTCTACGAAAAGTACCAAAAAATCATTCTCAATCGAAATCTTTTTTAAAAAATTTTTATAATAAACATTTTATTAGTCGTAAAATAAATCGTCAAAAAATTATTACATTTTAACAAAAAAAGGTGTAAAAACTTTTATTTGAGTTTATTTTCTTCGGAAAGAAGAACCTTCACTCAATTTAGCCTTACCACCGGTTGGTTGACACAAAACAGTTGAACAAGAACCGCAAGTAACAACAGTTTGAGCATGAGAGAAAATGGTAGTGATGTTTAAACAACCTGGACACTTGACGTCCAAGAAGAATGATCGTGGGGAAGCAACTAATTGCTTCAACTTGTGCTTCTTAGCCTCAGCTTGAGCAGATGGGTGAAGAAGATCTTGAGCTAGAACCTAGTTACAGTTAGTAATGCAAATCTTTTACTGAAGAATAAGAGTATTAGTTTAATGGTTGGTAATAATAGTTGGTGGCGATTTTTTTTTTTGTCATCAAGGTATTCAATACTGTGGTATCAATGTCATTCCAAAATTCTGCATTTCAGTAATCAATATCAGTATGTATTATACTATCATGTCCATATCGTTTACTTTCAATACTAAACCGTCGATATTTGTCGTTCTATCATAATCATCGAATAATCCAACTAATAACGTGAATTCACCAAATATTAATAACCAATCATCCAAAACAACAACTCTTTTTAATTATTCTTCATTTCGTTCGTTCCAATAGACATACCATTATGTATCTGTTCTTGTATAATCCAACGTTCACGTCGTCGAAGTGTAATAATGAAAAGAAGGGAAAATTTTATGAGTGAAAAGTCTCCGCTGAGAACCAGTATGCTGCCTCGACGATACGGCCAAAATCTATTATTACTACTAGAGGGGCCCGCGCCACAAATTTAAAAAAAAAAAAATTCAATTTCTCTACAGGCCTAATTTTACTACTGAGACCTTCTATTGGGAGATCAAAAAAAAATTCAAGCTTTACCATGAAGCTGGATACCGCCATAACCTGCCCTAAGCTGCTAAATTAAATTTCAGCCCCCACTCCCTCGATTATTGTTATTATTATTTTTTTTTTTTTTACAAAACATTTCTGTCAAGCGAGAATTTTTTACCTCGCGCTCGCAAGACCTTATTTTTCCTGCACAAAAATGGGACAGAAGCACCGTTCACGTGATATTTTTAGGGCCCTAATACCCCATTGGGATAATTTAGGGTTAGCGTTCTGGAGTATACACGCCCTACTTTTTATTATTCTTATTAATTTTTGTTTTTTTAAGTTTTCTATGACCTTTGTAAAATTTAGAACTGGTAGAAGAAACAATCAAGTTATGAGGCGGATGATTGACGTGCTGGAGCGCAAAGACATTAATGGGTAATCTACATAAAGTTACTTTATAAGTGTTTGATATTTCTAATCTGTTAGTGTAATATCGCAAAGCGAAATTATCACAGCTAGTAAGCTCATTTAGTCTATTTTAGAACATTCATGAAAAATTTTACCTCGATATTTTTAGCAAAGTAACAAAAATCTCTCTATAAGGCTTTTTTTTTTTTTTTTTTTACATTAATATTATTTTACTTACAGTATATTCAAGCGTTATAGGGATTCAAAATCCCCTAATTTTTATTTCGAAAAATATAACTTCATGGTGGCGGCCTACAACTTTCAACCTTCTATTACAAGTAGTCAAGGATCTACATTCTTGTGTTTCACTTGGAAAAGTTTATTGAGCCTCATTACAGGAGGCTCCAACATTCGCCCTAGCCACGAAACCTTACAGCCTTGGAATATTAATCCTAAAGCCGGCGCTACCACCAATTAATTAATTAAATCGCTGACCACTCAACAGGTTCGTGTCCATAGATTATATAATACCAAAAACATAAACCCACCCTATCGATTAAGGCATAATACTAGCGGGATTGAATTAAAACTCGAAAATAGAAATATGGCCGTTAGCGTACCAAGCAACATACCGCTATCATGCCATAAAAATAAGCTCATTATACGTTATCACAGTAAGTAGTAAATTTTATAATTAACCAGCCATCATCTTTTTGTAAATAACCCATGCGCTTGCACTTATAAGTTGTTCATGGTTTGATATTAATTACAAGGGTTTATAAAAATTTTATTAGGGAAAAAAGAAAAGTTGACAAGTGAAAAATAATAAAAAAAAAAAAAAATTTAATGTTTATCTGAGTCAATTGCGGTTTTCGCTTTCCCTGAGTCAAATTAACAGTTGGTGGCATATGTAGACGACGATCGATACATAAAATACCACGCCTCACTCTCTACAGATTGACTTATTCCTGCGACCTTAATCGTTAAAGGTTTATTTTTATATATTTATTTAAGCAGCATGCTTTATTAAAGAGCTTACATAGAGACTCCAACACCGTGCGGTTAAGTCTTTTTACTCTTCAGGCATGAAATTTTGAGCAATCTAAACCTTTGCTAGAATTTCATTCATGCTCAAAAGGCGTACATTCTATATAATAGGATCAGTTCGGCGCGGAAATTTCAACAAATAGCCCAAATACATTAAATTAAATATAATTAATATATCCTAATTACACGTGGGCAAAGCATACAGTTGTTTTATGCATCGGGCACAGTTTAAGAATTCGTAATTGGATTGGCTAACAAAGGAGTATCATATGGATGAGCCCCGCACTAGAGTAGAAGGTCAATCGATTTTTAAGAATATAAGGTTGTGGTGATTAATTGGACAGCAGAATTGTACTCGAAAAGTTGGGATGTAGGCCTACAAACTCGCCTCATTTTTTGTCACCTTGATATTGTTTTGTTTTTTTCTTTTATTAACTATATTCGATACCTTACTCTGTTTGTTCGAAACAAGTACGTTGACAGAGTTAAGTATTATTATACCGGTGTACAAAGTACTGTATAAGTTTACATGTGTGTTCGCAATTTTAGAAGTTTCTAGGCATTACTGTATTAATTAGGCTTATGATTAAGGGTTCATTCTTTTTTTCACGGGATAACCAGTTCCGAATTAAATTTTTTTTTTTTTTTTCACCGCCAAATATTATTATTTTTCTTCATTTTTTTTTCTCTCTCTCAAGTTCGCGCAGGAACCGTCCCTTTAAATTTTGTCTTTCCTAATTTTTGAGCTTAATTTTCTTTACCAAGCAAGCGGGCTGGAAATTTCGGGCAACTTTTTTTTTTTTTTTTTTTTTTTTTAAAGTATGATCCAACTAGCTTCCGTAGTCTCTCTTTCAAACCCATTTCACAAGCTCTTTTAAATTTTATCAACTATGAATATAAAAATTCAAACATTTGCTCTTATTTAAATTCTTTTGATTCTTTTTGTTTTGTAATTTAGAATAGAATAGGTTTCAGAACCATAGATACCCTCATAGCTTATCACAAAATGAAAGATAACTTAAAAAACCATGGATTAGACGACAATGTTGTCGAAATCATTGAAACCACTCGTCAACTTGATAAAGTTGTTTCTCACCTTTCTCAATATTCTAATTCTCATCCAAACACTCACCGTGCTCCTAATAGCGCTCATAACACTGCTCTACCTGAAAGATGGGCTGGTGATCCAGAATTAAACACCATCAAATCACACCCAGGTTCTCCTATGGACCAAATGGATCTAGAAAAAAGTGGTGAAAGCTTGTTCTCAGAAACCTTCCCAGAAGGTGGGTTCATGGCTTGGAGAGTTGTATTAGGCAGTTTCCTAGGGTTGACTGCAGTGTTTGGTGTTGTAAACGGTGTTGGTGCCATTCAAGCTTATATTGAATCTAATCAATTATCCCATTTACCTTCTTCTAAAGTTGGTTGGATCTTTTCTATGCTTTTATTTTTAATGTTCTTTGTATCCATCCAAGTGGGACCAATTTTTGATGCAGTTGGTCCTTATCATTTAATTATTACCGGTACTATTCTATATACCACTTGTTTAATGTTGACAAGTTTGTGTACTGAATTTTACCAATTCTTTTTGGCTTTAGGTGTTGGCTGTGGTATTGGCTTATCATTACTGTTTACACCATTTGTAGCAGTTGTCGGTCATTGGTTTAATTTAAATAGAGGTGCTGCCACTGGGTTAGCAACAGCAGGTGGATCAGTAGGCGGGGTTTTTATTCCATTAATGTTGCGTCAGTTGTATGGTCAAGTTGGTTTTGGATGGGCGATTAGAATTTTGGCCTTCATCTCTTTTGCATGTTTAACTTTGGGCACTATTTTGGTCAAACCACGATTGAATAAAAAGCCATTACGGTTCAATGCTAAAGAGTTGGTTGATTTACGGGCCTTGAAGGATAAACGATTTTTATATTTGACTATCGCCACAGTTTTGGTAGAAATCTCTTTATTGTCAGGTATGACATATATGGTTTCCTATTGTGTTGCAAGTGGGATGGGACAGTCAAATGCTTATTTAATTTTAACATTGGTTAACGTAGCTGGTGTTCCTGGGAGATACATTGCTGGGCTAGTATCGGATAGAATTGGTCGATTCAACACATTTATTTTTTCATCTGCTTTGGCAAGTGTTGTCATTTTTGCAATCTGGCTACCAGTTGGCCATATTTATGGAGCCATGATTGCATTTGCTTTATTATATGGGTTTAGTACTGCAACTGTTATGGGGATTATTCCATGTTGTGTTGGACAAATCTGTCGAACAGAAGATTATGGGAAACGATATGGTAGTGTTTATTTTTTGGCCAGTTTCGGTGCTCTGGTTGGTATTCCAATTTCAGGATTATTAATCAAAGGTGATAATTACGATGGGTTAGTTGCGTTTGCTGGTGCATTGTATACTTTAACTACTGTATTTTTGATTCTATCTCGACATGCTGCTGTTGGGTTCAAATTGTGCAAGTATTAGTATACGCTTTATCCCTTTAATACTATTTATTTGTTACTATCTATTTATTACCTTAA
The DNA here is from genome assembly GCA_030564365.1 of Blastobotrys arbuscula. Taxonomy (NCBI): domain Eukaryota; kingdom Fungi; phylum Ascomycota; class Dipodascomycetes; order Dipodascales; family Trichomonascaceae; genus Blastobotrys; species Blastobotrys arbuscula. The sequence continues at coordinate 9,071 of JAJLUN010000062.1, read as the reverse complement.
TTAGCTAATGAATGTATTTTACGATTAGAAAATAACCAAAAGTTTTTCATTGTTTTAAAATTCTTGTCATTGTAGACAAATTGGTAATCAATTAATTAGCATGTGTGGGTATGCATGCATGGCGGGGGCACATCTTAGTTTTGTACACCGCGTGTATTTGTATCAATTGGGTTGTTTGCCATAGCAACAATTATTGGGGTCAATTTTTTTTTAAGCTTGACGGGATCTACACTAATGACGCAGCTGGAGGCCGATGAGACCTGATAGCGATCAATTAAAGCGCGCCGCGATTAATGCGGCCCAGTAGAGTCAAAGTTATTACGAAGCGTGCGCGCGCAAATGTTTAGATAAATGTAAAATACGCGCAACCAGGCTGCAGCAGCACTTAAGTGGTGGTAAGGATAACCTGGAAGATCTGATTATTCAAAGTAGAAATGTAGCCGGTGTTGAATTCTAGGTAAGGTGGGGCCAGTATAAAATTTAAAAAAATAAAAAAGCCGCGCCATCATGGCATGATCATGAGCAGTGTAGCAGCAAGTTCCGATCTCCGATTCATACACATACTAATCGATTTACGCTTACTAAGCAGGGCTAGCTCATAATCTGTTATATACTTTGGTAACATATATACTGGGCTTAGACCAGCCTCTCATTACTATAAACCGTAAATAGGAGGTTGGGTTTATTCAATCAGTTCAACATATCAATATCTATACATCTATGCAAAGTAGTAACTATCTCCATTCTCATAAGAGCTCTTTGTCAATTATTAAAGTATGGCTTCAATATACATTGTTTTAACTTTGTTCTATCTGATGATCAATGATAATGTCTTGAGCTGTGGGTCTTGGTGGAAATCTCTAATAGATTTACTGAATTATTACTTTTCTCTATGTATTTCGGAGTGACCATGTTAGAGGTCCTCCCAACCGACGGCCAAAGAAACGTATTGATTTTTTTTCTTCCCCCGGGTAGCCAGTTCCGGATATTATTATTATTTTTTATTTTTTTCCTGCCGTCTAAATAATTGTTTTCTTTTTTGTTTTTTTTTCTTTTCGTTTTCTTCTCAGTGTCGCAATTTTGCGCAGGTCCCTTAGAGTTTTTTTTTTTTCCCTAAAATTTTTCAGCCTAATTTCTTTAAAGGTGCAATGATATTTTTAGGGGAGGGAAATTTTAGATATAAGGCACGGGGTTAACAAAATGGTCGCGGGTAGTTTCTCTTTATGGTGCAGTTTCTGCTTATAAAACCATTCTACAAAACTCTTCAAATTGAGTATAAATATTGTAATATCTGCTCTATTTCATTTCATTTCTTTTCTTTTCTTTTAATTATTATTCTTTTCTATTTTATAGTAAAAAGGTTTTATTACCATAGATACCCCTACACATAGTTTATCAAAAATGAAAGATAACTTGAAAAATCACGGATTAGACGACAATGTCGTCGAAATTATTGAAACTACTCGTCAACTTGATAAAGTTGTTTCCCACCTTTCCGAATGTTCTAACACTAACTCTCATCACCATGCTCATAATAGTGCTCATAACACTGCTCTACCTGAAAGATGGGCTGGTGATCCAGCATTAAACACCATCGAATCCCACTCAGGATCCCCTATGGAGCAAATGAATCTAGAAAGTGGTGAAAGCTTGTTCCCACAAACCTTCCCAGAAGGCGGGTTCATGGCTTGGAGAGTTGTATTAGGCAGTTTCCTAGGGTTGACTGCAGTGTTCGGTATTATGAATGGTGTTGGTGCCATTCAAGCTCATCTTGAGTCTAATCAACTATCCCATTTACCTCCTTCTCAAGTTAGTTGGATCTTTTCTATGTTTCTATTTTTAATGTTCTTCGTATCCATCCAAGTGGGACCAATTTTTGATGCAATTGGTCCTTATCATTTAATTATTGCCGGTACTATTCTATATACTACCTGTTTAATGTTGACAAGTTTGTGTACTGAATTTTACCAATTCTTTTTGGCATTTGGTGTCGGTTGTGGTATTGCCTTATCATTACTGTTTACACCATTTGTAGCAGTTGTTGGCCATTGGTTTAATTTAAATAGAGGTGCTGCCATTGGGTTAGCAACAGCAGGTGGATCAGTAGGCGGGGTTTTTATCCCATTAATGTTGCGCCAGTTATATGTCCAAGTTGGTTTTGGATGGGCTATTAGAATTTTGGCCTTTATTTCTTTGGCATGTTTAGTTTCGGGCGCTATTTTGATCAAACCACGATTGGAAAGAAAGCCATTCCGATTCAATGCTAAAGAGTTGGTTGATTTACGGGCCTTGAAGGATAGACGATTTTTATATTTGACTATCGCCACAGTTTTGGTAGAAATCGGTTTACTATCTGGTGTGACATATATGGTTTCCTATTGTGTTGCAAGTGGGATAGGAGAGTCAAATGCTTATTTAATTTTAACATTGATTAACGTAGCTGGTGTTCCTGGGAGATACATTGCTGGGTTAGTATCGGATAGAATTGGTCGATTCAACACATTTATTTTTTCAACGACTTTGTCGGCTGTTGTCATTTTTGCAATCTGGCTACCAGTTGGCCATATTTATGGAGCCATGATTGCATTTGCTTTATTATATGGGTTTAGTACTGCAACTGTTATGGGGATTATTCCATGTTGTATTGGACAAATCTGTCGAATTGAAGATTATGGGAAACGGTTTGGTAGTGTTTATTTTCTGGCCAGTTTCGGACCTTTGTTCGGTATTCCAATTTCAGGGTTGTTAATTAAGGATGATAATTATAACGGGTTAGTTGCGTTCTCTGGTGCAGTGTATACTTTGACTACCGTATTTTTGATTCTATCTCGACATGCTGCTGTTGGGTTCAAATTGTGCAAGTATTAGTATACGCTTTATTCCTTTAATACTAATTATTACCTTAATTAGCTAATGAATGTCACGATAGTAATATAAACAAAAGTTTCTTTATTTTTTTAAAGTTCATATCAGATGTAGACAAATTGATGATCAATTAATTAATTTTTAAGCATGTGCTGATATGCATGCCGGGCGTGTCCGTCATTTTCACACGCTGCTTTTTTTGTTTTCTTTTTTGGGTTGGCTGCCGTAGCAACAAGCATTGTCTAGGTCGCTTTTTAAGCTTAAAGGGATCTACACACAGTTGATGAGATTCGATATCGATGGCCGAGTATTAAAGCATCCTATACTGTACGGTTGATCCTGCCTGTAGTACGGTAAGCCCTCAAATTAAATTGTTATGAAGCGTGCGCCCGCGAATGGTTAGATACACGTAAATTTCCTACTCCAAACCAGACAGCCGCGCTCAAGCGGTGCCACCGGTGGCTAAAGGTGGGAAACAACCCTCAAGGTTATAAGATTTTTAAAGCAGGAATGGAGCCGGATTTGAATTTTTTTTTAATACTAACTTAGGCCCAGTAAACCATATTTTGGTGATAAAAATTAAAATATAAACTGCTACGCTATCCGGCGAGCTTGAACTGGTAAATTAAACTGCATTATCGTCGCTAGGTATTACCTATAGCGCCATGAAACCAACCTAATCAATTTAAAAAAAAAAAAAATTTCACTTAAAACAGCTGAACAATTGAAGATAAATCCCTTTATAAGGTGGGGTTTTTTTTTGTTCTCATCTTGTCTAAATAAAATGTTGGAAGCCCTAACGTTATTGCCTGATTAATTTAATATTAATACGCTGAGATGGCTTCTTTCCCAAAACAAAACAAAAAGTTTTAGTGCAAATTGCATCAGTTATTTTTAATTATGGACTTGGTGGGGGCCGTAAGTGTAAAATGTACCCGGCTCTGCATTCATTATAAAACAAACTGCTTCTCTGCCCTGAATTTCAAAATCATTGATTATCAGTCTACTTCTCAAATATTCAAGATAATACAATGGATGACAATAAAGGAAATCATGGGTTGGAAGAGACAATGACCACGCCGCAATTAGATAAAGTGGTGTCACATCTATCACAATACTCAGCATCACGGAACAGCCAAAACGTGAATGAAGGCAACACAAGCTCACTCCACAACAAACGGTGGAAGGGTGAAAAGTTCAAATCAATCAAAGAACCTACAATGGAACAGATGACATTGGAAGATGGTCAAAGTTTGTTTGTGGACACATACCCAGAAGGAGGGTGGGAAGCATGGCGCGTGGTATTAGGAAGTTTTATTGCATTGACAGCAACGTTTGGACTGGTTAACGCCGTTGGCGCCATTCAAGCGTATATTGAATCCAATCAATTAAAAAATCTATCATCATCTCAAGTGAGTTGGATTTTTTCTGTATTGATTTTTTTGGAGTTCTTTGTATCGATCCAGGTCGGGCCAATTTTCGATGCCGTTGGTCCATACCATTTAATCATGATCGGTGGCACAATTCATGTGTTTAGTTTGATGATGGCTAGTTTGTGCACAGAATTTTATCAATTTTTGTTAACATTTGGATTTGGGTGCGGCATTGGGTTATCATTGATGTTTACACCATTTGTTGCGGTTATCGGCCATTGGTTTGAAGTTAAAAGGGGATCTGCTACTGGGTTGGCGACTATTGGTGGTAGTTTGGGCGGTATTATCTTCCCAATCATGTTGCGAAAGTTGTATACACAAGTTGGATTCCCATGGGCTATTAGAATCTTGGGGTTCATTTCAATGGCTTGTTTAATGGTTGGTACTGCATTGATTAAACCCAGATTACAACGTCAAAGATTGGAAATGAACCCATTGAAACTAATTGATTTAAAAGCATTAAAAGATTTACGATTTTTATATTTATCAATTGCAATCATTCTGGTAGAAATTTCGCTAACTGCGGGTATGACATTTATCGCATCGTATTGTATTGCCAATGGCATGTCTCAAAACAATGCATATTTAATCTTGACATTGGTGAATGTTGCAGGAATTCCGGGAAGATACGTTGCTGGTTTGACAGCTGATCGATATGGTCGATTCAATACCTTTATTGTATCTTGTGTACTAACCTCAATTGCTACTTTTGTCATGTGGTTACCATTCGGTGAGCATTTCCCAGTGATGATTTGTTTTGCATTGTTGTATGGCTTCTCCACCGGAACAGTGCAATCCACCACTCCTGTGGCAATCGGTCAAATTTGTAGAATTGAAGATTATGGGAAACGATTCGGTGCAGTGTATTTTTTGGCAAGTTTTGGCTGCCTAATTGGCATTCCTCTTTCTGGGTTGTTGATTAAGGGTAATGACTATAGCGCACTGGTTGGGTTCTGTGGTGCTTTGTATGTAGCTACGACTATTTTCTTGATTTTATCAAGACATGCTTCTGTGGGGTTCAAAATTTGCAAGTTTTAAAAAAAAAACAAATTTAAAAAATAAAAAGCCCGGAAATTTTAGTCATGTCGGGAAACCTAAGCCGTTGTTGCGGCTAATCGGTTACTCCAGCTTGGCATTTAGTGCACTACTAATCTTTTTATCGCATAATATCTAACTAATTCTATTTTTTGTTTACCCTGAATAACTCTTTGCTTACTTGAATATAAATTTAAAATATATTTATATTAAGGTGTGGATCATAATGACTGCAACCTCAAGCGTAGGTTTATCTGGAAATCGCAAAGCGCTAAATAATGGGCATGTGGGATGCACAAATATAAGAGCTGCTGCTTTTGGGAACGATCGATGCAATTTACCACTTAGGCGCACATGTACGATAGTTTGTACAAATATTAATTAAGTTACTGTAAGTACTTCAATGTGTAATAAAATGAAATACAAATGATTGATCGCCATTATTTTTCAAAAGTGAGTTTACAACCTTATCGATTTAGAAACCCTGCCATTATTTTTCAAAAGTGAGTTTACAACCTTATCGATTTAGAAACTCTGCCATAAGTTTCCAGATCGAGATGTTTAACTTTTGAGTCTGTTTCAGTGACTATCAATTGCACATCTTAAAAATAAGCTTAACCCTTGAGTGACAACTGGTACATGTTGTATACTAGTATATATTTTAATTTCATACAGACCCCTCGTTGGGTCGTATACACGGTACTCCCCTCCGTTGAAGAGCTTAATAAAGGGATGGTGCGCAAAAACATCTGATAAATCACTTAGGTATAAGCCTAGGCTACCATACCAAATCGCAATCTACAAAACTGAAAATTTAAATACAACGATTCAACGGCAATATTGCCAAAAAAAAAACCGGTTATGAGAACTTTGGCATATATAATATTGGTTTGCTGGTCGGGGTTCTTGTGTTTGCATTGTGCGACAAAGGTGATGACGACGTCACCGGGCTCTCCATTTTTACAGGCGCATTTTATCAAGTTTCATCAATTGTTCTTTTTGATGTCAAGTAGATATTTTGCAATTGGCACCAAAATCTGGTGCAAGTTTTAAGTTAGTTTTTTTTTTTTCTAATAATTATATTAGTAATTGTAATTTTTTTTTTAATTTTTATCAAGTTGCTCTAATAAATTTGTTGGCTGGGTAACATAGCGCCATTCAATAATCTCATCCTGATGCTATTATATAATCCATAAGATTGGATTATTAATCAACTGAAGATGTCTGTTGAATTTTTTGGTGCCAACAAGTTTAACTGTAAGCTTGATTTGAGAAAATTGACCACTGGAAGAAAAGTTGTCATGCCCAGAGATAAAAAAAAAAAAATTCAGGTAGAACAAGTTTATTTAAAAAAAATGTTGCCGAATTAAATTGCGTATACGCACTGTACGCTACTTATAGTTTCAATTAATAGGGCATTACTTCAACTCAGCATTGAGCAGCATATGGCTTCAGTTAAAGTGCTACTTGTGTAGAAACAAGATCCTTGTTTGACTAATTGATAAGTTTATGTGCTTACCGTTAACTAGTAACGCACATAAGCTGTCTTAAAATTTTAGCGCTACATCTGATATATGTGGGGAGGGGCGCTAAAAATTCTCTCTACACGAGGCGATTCATTAATTATAGAATTAATTGAGCTATAAGCTGAAAATATCTTGACACATGTCGCGCAACCTTGTCCGTTCTTGCGGCTTCCGAAAAAAAAAAAAAAAAAAATTTACCTCGATTTTTTTTTAAAAATTTTTTTTTTCAAGCCAGGGTTATAAGCCTAAATTTTTTATCATACGTCTAATTGATTCTTACAAAAAAAAAAAAAATTTTGCATTGATTTAGAAACACAGCCAGGACTTCCAAATCGAGAGTTCCGCCGGTTCCTTAATTATGCTATCCCACCCGTATAGATCTCGATATCGATAAGCCATTGAGACAAAATTATTTGCAGTTGAAAATTTTTCATTATTTTATGGGATCACCATATTATGACTAGACTAGCCGCACAAGATATAGTTTGTCAGGTTATAAGTTACTCATTTTGCGACATGAAAAATAAACCAGAAGCAATGAAAAAGAATGGATCTAATTCAATGAGAAACAACCTCATCTCGAATTACTAAAACCCGTAACTTTTTCTGCAGTGTCATAAATTTCTTTCTTCAAACTTTTTCGTTGTAATTAGGCGATCTCATCTTTATACCTTATTTAAATAAGTATACATTTCCTTATTTTAATTTATTTAAATTTATTTTTTCAAAAAATTTGACGCTTTTACACATTTACGAGTAATAATGGGTGCTGAAGAAGAGCAAGTGCAAGAAATCTATCAAACAAGATTTGATGTTGGGGGGACTGGATATGACGATAAAGAAAAAAACGAATTAACTACTACTACCACACGGCGGCTACAAGATAGTGGTGAATTTTCAGATTCTAGTCAAGATGCCCGGTTTCTATACACAGACGATGAAGAATTCCCTGAAGGGGGCCGACAGGCATGGTTGGTTACTTTAGGGTCATTTTTTGGATTATGTACGGTGTTTGGGTTGGCTAATGGGATGGGAGCTATCCAGGCGTATATTGAAGAGAATCAATTAGCAGACAAAACCTCATCACAAGTTGGTTGGATTTTTTCAATCAATGTATTTATTTATTTCGCATTTTCGCTCCCGTGTGGACCTATTTTTGACGCATACGGTCCATATCATTTATTAATTGCTGGCACTGTTATTCACGTCACCAGTTTGGCATTGATGAGTTTATGTACTGAGTATTGGCAGTTTATTCTGTCATTTGGACTTGGGTGTGGCTTTGGAATGTCATTACTATTCGTACCGTTGGTTGCGGTAGTTGGTCATTGGTTCAAATTGAAAAGAGGGGTGGCCACTGGGTTGGCAACTGCTGGCGGGTCTGCAGGTGGTATTGCATATCCATTAATGTTAAGAAAGTTGTACGATCAAGTTGGATTTGGATGGGCTATTCGGATTCTGGCTTTGGTAGTTTTGGTTTGTTTGGTTTTATCAATTTTGTTGATCAAACCTAGACTACCAAAAAAGAAATTGTCATTGAATCCAGCAAAACTGCTTGATTTGCGGGCATTGTTGGATATGAAGTTTTTATTTTTGACGTTAGCCGTTACGACGTTGGAAATTTCATTGGTCAGTGGCATGACTTATATTCCTTCTTATTGTTTGGCTAATGGTATGTCACAATCCAAATCGTATTTAATTTTGACGATTATTAACGTTGCTGGGTTGGTAGGGAGATATCTATCCGGAGTGGCAGCGGACAAACTTGGTGGGTTCAACACATTTATTGTGTCGACATTGGGTGCCAGTTTGGCAATTTTTATTATTTGGTTACCATTTGGGCATAATGAGGGCCCAATGATTGCGTTTGCAGTGATCTATGGTATTGGTACCGCAACGGTGATGGGATGTACCCCATTCTGTTGTTCAATGGTGTGCAAAATCGAAGATTATGGTAGACGGTTTGGTACATGTTACTTTGTAAGTGCATTTGGTGTTTTGGTTGGGGTTCCGATTTCTGGGCTGTGTGTGAAAGGTGATGATTTCACAGGGTTGGTTATCTTTGCTGGCGTATTCTACATTATTTCTATGCTTTTCTTGATTTTAAGTAGATATTTTGCAATTGGGGCTAAGTTTTGGTGCAAGTTTTAAAGAACCTTTTTTTGTAAAAAGCATTTATTTATTTTTGAGCTTTACACTGTTTTTTTTTTCA
>JAJLUN010000061.1:22645-76610 GCA_030564365.1 Blastobotrys arbuscula | reverse complement strand
CTGGTTTGAAAAATTCGACCTAGGAAATAAATTGAAACTTAAGCACGCGTTCGACGCGTGAGCTAAGCAATTACGTAATCGATCGAGGTTGTGGAAGAGCTCTGGATCATCTCATAAACTATTAGTAGAGCTTCGCAACAAGATCTCAACAACACTACAAAGCATGAAAATAATGTAAGCCAAAAAACAAACAAACTGAAGTGAAATGAAGACATAAAGAATAGTAAAAAAAATGGTATAAATTGATTGATCTTGGGCTTAATTTCTTGAAGAGTGGTAAAAAGCTTATCGTTTATTTATTTTATTTTTGGGTTGGACTCGGAACAATGAAGCTATGTTTAATGGGTATTAGTTGTGCTGTGGCTTTGGCACAGCACGTAAGTCATCCAATAAATGATAACCAAAAATGGTTGGATGCTTTAGATGGTTCATGCAACGACGGGTGCGAGAATGAACACCACAATTCTAAGTATAAAAGTATTGGATCAATGGTTTCCAGTATCTTTGGCGGTGGTCACACTGGATGTTACAGCGACCATTACAGTGGCCCATGCGCCACTGAACGTTCTACCCACACTATTGTAGTCCCTAAAACTAGAACCGAAATGGATACTGTGTTTGAAACGATCACTGAAAAAACTACTACACTTATTCATGCTCAAGCATCAACCGCTTTGCCATCCCCAACATTACCAGCACCTCAAGCCCGAGAACCACCAGTTGGAGAAACAGTTGCGATCCCAGCTGGGAATAACAGTATTCATTATTTCAGTACCTTTGATACTAGACCATTGGGCTTGGATACGGTTCGGCAATACTCTGGATATGCTGATATGAATCAGAATACTTCAAGTTTGTTTTATTGGTTCTTTGAATCACGAAACGACCCTGTAAATGATCCAATAATGATTTGGTTGAATGGTGGTCCAGGATGCAGTGCTGAAAAGGGCGCCTTGTGGGTCAATGGCCCCTCTATATTGAACAAAGATTTGAGCAGCAGATTGAACCCATATAGCTGGAATAGCAACGCTTCTATCATATACTTGGATCAACCAGCTGGCACTGGGATGTCTGTTAGCCAAATTGATGTCGATAATTTAGAATTGAACTCTAAACAGATTTATGAATTCTTGCGAATGTTCTTTGAACGGTTTCCCGAATTTCAAAAAAATAAATTCCATGTTGTTGGACAATCAGATGCTGGCCATATTTTGGTCTCACTGGGTGAAGAAATTTTGGCTCATCCCGAAAAGAAGTTTCCATTCTCCAGTTTAATGATTGTCAATGGGTTGATTGATACTTCAACTCAATACGATGCATTTTATCCATTTTTCTGTGGTTTGGTGGGAGAAGCTAGGATCTTGGATTTTGATACTTGTGAACAAATGTCAAAGGATGCTCCAGTCTGCGTTTCACAGATTAATGATTACAATGCAGGAAAGGGTGGGGATCCAACAGAAATTTTGAAATACTGTAACAATGTTACCTTTAAAAAGTACAAGGGAAATTTCTTTGATGTTGAACACATGTGTGCTAAGGATTCTTATGAATGTTATCCAGAAGATGGTTACTATGTTAACTATTTAAACCAACCACATGTCAAGGAAATCGTTGGTTCTCGAGTTGAAACTTTCCAAGCATGCAATTTTACTATTACTCGAAACTGGGGCGCTTCTGGTGTTCAGTTGAGAAACAGTCGGCCAGGGTTGTCTAACATATTGAACGCCAACGTTCCCGTTTTATTGGTTGCTGGAGATGATGACGGCACCTATGGTTGGTTGGGTATTGATTGGGTTAGTAAAAAGATTGACTGGAAACATCGGCCACAATTTAATGAACTTGCGGGATCGCCTTGGGTTTTTAATGGCCGACGAGTGGGTGATATTTTTAATTATGATATTTTAACTTTTGTTCGAATGTACAATTCAAGTCACTTTGTTACAGTTTCTCAGCCATCCTTGTCTTTAACCATGTTGAATAGTTGGTTAGGTGGCAACTATGAAATTCAAACTTTAGAAGATTCTACAAGACCACCAATTTTTTAGGAAAAAAAAAAATAATATATAATAAATAATAAATAAATAAAATAGCTTTAATCGAAGGATATTTCTACGGTGGTCATTCCACATAATATACACCTTCTATTTACGGTGTTTGGTGATACTCCTCTAGTAGGCTCCCCCCATTGATGCTTATGAACCTTACTGTGTTCTTTAGTTTTGGTAATATTCTCTGCTCTAGTTTTCATTCTCATCTGTTTTAGTTTATCCAAAAACTTTTTATCTCTTCGCACTTTTTTGGCCTCTTGCCGTCGTTCAAACTCTTCATCTAATGCCTGTTCGCCACCCCATTTCCGCCATGCAAATTCTTCTACTTGATATCGCATATACAACATCATATTATTATAAGTCTTTTTATGTGGATTAGGTTTTTCAACATGTTTTAGTTCCTCTTCATCTCGTAACTCGGGATCAGTTAATAAATAATCTTCTTTAGACTCGGTTTTGGTTAACAAAGAGTATTTGTCTGGAATTTTGTTTCTACAAGTTTTGCAAACTCTTGTTCCAAACCAGTTGAACAATCGAAAATCAATATCTACCGCACCACATTCAAAACATTTCGGTGCATCTGGGTGATCTAGCGGCATAGGTGGTTTAGCTTCATCTTGTTTAGCTTGCCATTCATCTAATGTCATCCCTTGCGGTGCTTCAGCTTCTTCATCTATAATAAACCCACCTTTATCATCCTTCATTTTGGCAAAATCATATTCGATATAATTTTTGAATTTGGAATTTACAGCTTCTATTTTTTTCGGGCCTCCTGCATCTCGATTATTCTTTTCCACCCTACCCGCTAACCTCTCTTTTGTCTTCTTGAGTCGATCTAATGCTCGCTGACGATTAGCTTCTTTCCTTTCTTCGGATGACATGGTTCGTTTGGAGCAAAGGAAAAGAAAAAAAAAAAAAAAAAAAAAAAAAGATTGCGTTGCCATGGGGCATGCAAGTATTTCTCCCGCTCTCACATTTTGTAATAAAATAATAAAATTTAATAAAATTTATTGACGCGCGCTGACAAATTCAAGTTTCGTGGTAATTAAATTATTTTCCACTTACCCAAAAATATCACGAAAATTACGCCAAATCATATTCTCTTTTTTTTTACGCTTTAGAAATGTTGATAGACACATCGGATTTAAAAAATAAAATACCTTGTAGAGATAAGCAATTGGATACATTAAATGCTTACCTTTGGCCAAACTCGTCGATATGCCCGCCAGCAATACTAATCCACGGTGCTCCTTCCACTGGAAAATCTACAGTACTTGAGGCGTTTCTACAGTCGATTTCTCATTCAATAGTTAAATGTGACGATTGTGTTACAGTTAAGCTTCTATTACAACGGGTATTCAAAAAATTAGCACCAGATGCGAATTATGAAATCAGTTCCGACAACTTCTCAGTATTCTTTGCCGCGCTAGAGAAATACACAGATCAACAAAATGGAACTCATATTTTGGTACTAGATCGAATTGATCAATTCTCAGATACCACAAATGCAGACATTATCAACTGCTTTACAAGGCATGCTGAACTGTGTTCAACCAATATGGTAGTCATTTTCACTATCAGTTCTTTACAGCCTCGCCCGTTAGTGTCTACAAATATACCAACAATTCATTTCCCACGATACACCAGTGAAGAAGCGATTAAAGTATTACAATCACAAGCTCCTCCAGACGTGGACGAGACCTTTTGGCACAGTTATTGCAATCTTATTGTTAATGGATTCAGTTCATATACTGGTTCCGATATTCGCTTGATTAAAAGTATTGCACGCAAAATTTGGCCCGAATTTATCAAACCAGTTCTTGATAATATGATAGACCCAAGCGAACCTCAAAAGTTGTACAAAAACTGTGAAAAGCTTTTTACAAGCGAGTGGGCTATCACCAAAAATTTGGTGGTTCAATCGGATGAAGCCAACGATTTACCAGAACGATGTAAATACCTCCTATGCGCAGCATATTTGGCATCTTATAATCCCCCAAAAACGGATATTCGCTTTTTTTCAAAGTCCAAAGATTTACGGATTACTAGAAGACAGGTTAAAAACGAAGGTAATGGTAAGAACGGGGGGATAATTAATAGAAGATCGTTGGCTGCCCCAACGTTTGAAATGGAACGGATGTTGGCAATTTTACACGCCATTGATGAAAATGTACAGTCTACTTTCACACTTCAAAACCATATTGCTACGTTAAACACATTGAGATTTTTATTAAGAACTACTACCACCGATCCATTGAGTTTAAAGGCAAGATGGAAAATTAATGTTGACTGGAATATGATCCAAGCAATTGCTAAAGATATAAAGTTTGATATAAAAGACTATCTGTATGAATAACAAAAAAAAAAAAAAAAAAAGATTAATAATAATAATTAGTAATATATGCTACTTTAGATGTCAATTAAAATCTCATCTTTCGGTTGCTGTTGTTGAGGCTGTTGCTGTTGTTGGTTTTGTGGTTGTTCCTGCGGCTGTTGAGAATATGGTTGAGCATAAGATGGTTGATACTGATGTTGATCTGGCTGTTGGGTGTATACAGGCTGTCGAGGTGCCTGCGGTGCATGAGGGGCTTGTGGAGATCCGACATAATCTTGTGGAGGGGCAGACGGTGCCATCGCTGATGGTGACATTGGAACTTGTGGGTGTGTACCGGCATTAACAGGAGGTGGTGATTGATAATTCGATTGTTGGTATTGAGGTTGTTGATGTTGATATGGTTGTTGGTAAGACGGGGACTGTGGCTGGTTTTGATAAGGCTGATAATTACTAAAATTCCTAGATAGCCGATCCTCCAGCATTTTATCATAATATCGAGCAACTGTAGTTAATTTCCCATGCATATCTACCAGCTTATCATATTTTTCAATAACAGTGCCCAAGTTCCGAGCTAGTTTAGGTCTCATTGCCGATACGCTATCATTGAGTTGCTGCAGCTTTGTGTCTCGTAAAATAGTTCCGCTAGGTTGATTTTGTAAACTATCAACCAAATGTACATATCGAAATAAAATTTCCTCTTCTAATGGTGAAAATTCGTCAGTATCCGGTTGAGCTTCGGTGGCTGGTTCGTTAGTCTGCTGCAGCGGCTGTGCCGTGTTTTCAATACTTGGATTGCTTTGATAAAAATTGTTAGTGGTAGTATTAGATTCGGGTTCAGGCTTTTTACCTTCCATATCTGCCAAACTAGCTGCAATAGCTGCCTTTAAATCGTCATCACCTTCTTCTTCAACAGTTGTCGTAGTTTGAGTGGTAGTAGGTACTGAAGGTGCTGATGCTGGCGCTGGCGCTGGTGGTGCTTGGGTTTTACTTTCTTGTAGACTTAATTCTATCGCTCTCTTCAAATCGGCGTCATCATCACCATTTGAAGCGGCAGATGGTTGGGCTGAATGTTGAAGGGTTGACGACGACTGTACTGATGGAACGGAACTTTGATAGCTAGCTCTTCTATCAAGAAATGGATTATTACTATTAGTTCCGGAAAACTTTCGATCCTTTGTATGCTTTTTCTTGGATGATAATTTCCCATAACAGTCATCACACACTCGAACTGGTTCATTAATACCGTAGTGAGGTAATGGCAGGTAATTTTGGCAATGTTTCTGGATATAAACGCCACCACAGTTTCTGCAATGATGCTTTCTATTAACAAAAGAAAATGGAATACCACTTTTCATACAAGTGTCTGAATCTACCCATTCTGGTGGCGCTGAAGTATCAATGAAGGAAGACCCCAACTTGGATGTTTCAGGGAACTGAAAGCCTTCACTTTTAAGTTGATTGTAGATTTTGTTAACATAGTTTAGTTGAATCTGCCCATCAAATGCATTTGCCCACGACTGAATATACTGTAGCATCAAATCTTGAACTTCCCGATTGATAACCCCAGATGGTGGCTTCAATACCAGCATTGCAGTATCCATAAATTCTCTAGAGGCAATTTCTTGCAGGAAATGCGAACCCCCATTCTTTATGCAAGTATCAATTAAATGCAAAGTTGATATTTTAACATTAGGATTTTTGTTCAGCAACCGTCTCTTTAAAGATCGCATAGCATCTTTTGGAGGAACCGTCTTGGATCTAATCAAGTCACATATTTCTAAATTTAGTCCCAAATCTTGTTCACCTGTTGGTAGGTTTTCTGAAGTCGCCTTTTCCACTTGTTCATCAATAGATACTGATGAAAACCAAGATGTCATTTTCTTTTGTCACTAATCAATAATCAATAGTAGAAAAATAATTTAAAAAAGAAAAAGAAAAAGTGAAGATGTTTTATAATCAAAATTTGATAAAAGTGTGTTGAGTATTCTTTTAATTATTGTGTGGCAACTGGCGTAGTAGTAGTGTCAAAGGTGTCAAGCGGCACCCACCACCAAAATAACCTTGGTGCGTACATGGCGTTATACCGTGTTGGGAGGATCCCGAGACGAGGGCGTGGAGAAAGAAAGTTAACCCATTTATTATCTCGTTTTTTTATTATTATCATCAGCATATCAAAAAAAACAAAAAAAAAAAAACAAGCTTTTCTGAATAAATAAAACGAGAATGATCAGCCCAATTATCTCGAAACTGAAAACTCACCTTCGTATGGCGATTAATCGGCTAAAGCTGGTTCAACAAAAGCAAACTGCTATTGCAAAACAACAGAGACGAGATGTAAGTCTGACTGATAAGATTGGGGTACTAACATTTAACAATTAGATTGCACATTTACTAGAAAATGGCAAAGAACAAAGTGCCAAAATTCGAATAGAAATTATTATTCAAGAAGATATCAATATCGAATTGTTGGAGATTTTGGAACTATATTGTGAATTGTTACTAGCCAGAAGTGGATTATTAGATCAAAAAGAGATTGATCCCGGGTTGGAAGAAGCCGTTAGGTCGATCGTTTATTCTGCCGGTAGAACAGAAATTAAAGAATTGCATCAAGTTAGAGACTTATTAATCAAAAATTTTGGGAAAGAATTTGCTAAAGATGCTACAGAAAATACAGATGGTATCCCAGATAAAGTTTTGAAAAAACTATCAACCAGGCCGCCATCTGAAGAACTAGTTAATCTCTATTTATGCGAAATCGCCAGAACTTATCATACACCCTATTCAGGTTTGCCAGAATCTGATGACGATAAAACTGATAGCGGCGGGGACGATGATGATGATGATGATGAAGGAAATGCAAAAGTTAAGGATAAACAACCGATCGCTGTTCCGGCTGGGGGTGGTAACCAACCACCGCCCGGGCCATCTAAATCTAAAGAACAAGCTGAACTGGACGCTTTAAATGATAGATTCAACGCACTGCGTCGACCATAGTAGTGATACTTATTTAGCATGATATTTTTTTAACTTTTCCCCTGCGTACTTGATAGATTTTCCAATCCCAGCGGTGAAAATACCCTTGACTGATTGAACAGAACTTGGCCATGATACAGTATTCTTGATTGCTTTGGACACTTGAGCCTGTAAATTGGGATCATTAGCAATTTGTTGATCAAATTCTGTACCAAACCGACTTTGTTCAGGGGTAGCGTTGTAAAGTTTATACAGCTTTGATTTGAAACTAGCTGGTAATCTAACCAACATATTACCACGTTTTTCAGGATTCATATCTTGTTGCATTGAAGCAACGTCGATATCACCTAATTTTTCTGATGTTACAGATGTCAAGTCAATATTTGGTAACTCGTCCATCAATGGTGTATACAATCTTCTGAAATTCAAAAACTGGTTATCAACAATGTTATTAACCTTTTTTGGATTTTCACCATAATACATTCTTGGGTCACCTAAATATGAAATACCTGCAATTGTCATATACAAATCACGTTCTGTGAATTTTTCTGGTAATAATAATAGAGCAGCTCTCAGCACACTGATTAGATTTGATTGATTTAAAAATCGCACTCTCGGCTCGTCGCGTAAAATTTTGACCGGTTTATGCAAACGACCTGCCAAGTATAACGTATTCCATTCTCTCAAATCTTGTAACAATGTATCTAAATTAACAACGCCATACTTGATTGTCATCCCATTGATTTCTGTAAATGGGTTGAAATACATTCCCGCACCAAAATCATCCTGTATATGACTAACCGAATTTGAGCCAAGATACTTTAACCCGGAATAATGTTCTGGATATTGTTTAATATTCAAGGAATGCCAATGCTGAGTTTGAGAAACACCGAATACCATGTCAATCTGTGGTTTTGATTTGACACTAGATGAGCCCTGGCTGAAAACTCCACTTCCATAGGCAAATGCATATCTAATTGGTGCTTTGAACTTCCACAACGAAGCACGCATTTTTTCCCTCAACTCATTATCGATCTGAATATGTTGATTGAATCCGAAATGTTGTGGTAAATCAGAGAATTTCTTGATTTTGTCATATTGACTGAAATTGATATCAAGGTATGATTTTGCGGATGGTCGTTGTTGAAGTAGAATTCGAGCTGATCTCATTATTACTGTTCGCTTTGATTTCGCAGGTGAAAAAAAAAAAAAATTAAAAATAAAGGATTAGAAAAAGAAAAAGTTGGGGAAACAAAAAATAAAAATAAAATTTAGTTGAAGGGGAGGGCAGGGCCCGGGAGAGAAAGAAAACAGTAGAAATTTAAAAGCGCTGAAATCGGAATAATCGGTCGGCGGAAGCTGCTTATCGGCGCTAACTTAGTTCATTTATTATAAAGCATAGCAAAAATTTTTGCGAGCTCTTAGGCGGAGATATGATCCCCGGGGGCTGCTGCCGCGGTCACTTATCCTAGCTAGCTAGCTACTTGGAAATACCAGCATTGGGTGGCGATGAACCTGACATTAGCGGCGATATTGTGAAAAGAATGTTTTGTATGACATCACGTTACAAAGGAACGGTGCGTAAGGTAATGTTTGCGTGTGGAAAGTGTTTCGGTACGTATAGTATAATTAAGGTTAGATGGTTGGTGTATTAGTTACTATGAATAGGGTGGCCGGTCTTGACCTGGTATAATTAGGATTAAGTTGATCCATTGGCCCTGCCAGAGAAACAGATTCGGTAGATTACTGACTTTACTGAATTTTATTATTGGCTGTACTAATAACATTGGAATAGCTCAACTTGAGAGGTTTCTCTCGACTAAAGTACTGTGGTATATTTTTCATTAATGCATGTATGTTGTTAAAAGCTTGGCCTAGCTAATTGTGGGGATTTTTAGCTTGCACAGGGGTAATACTCACGTGACGTTATTAACTGTTTAGATAGCTTTGGCCATCATTAAGTCAGCTTCGATGAACAATACAAGCTGTTTTATTCGTTTCTACTGTGAACCAGCTGATAGCTTATCGGTCCGTGCTTTAGTTTGGATAGGTCAAATGGTGGCTTTAAAAATTGGCTTGTATCAACAAGTTTTATAGGATGTTTTGGGCATAATGCATCTTAATATTCAATTACCATGCACATACAGGTCTACAGCCGAATAATTGCATATAGAAATGTTGTCACTGATAATTAGCTAGATCTCACGGTGAGCATTGGCGCTAGTCAGGGAAAGCGGCTCTTGTTCTGCTCTTTAACCGAAGGATCCATGTTGATATATAATATTGACATATAATATTACCATTATCATTGTCAATTACTAATATCTTATTATCTAATGAATTATTAATATAACAGTCTAAATTTGATTCTTCATCTGTATTTTTTGTTAGCTTTCGATTTTACATATATAAGTTTTTTCATTAATATCAAATATCTTAAGTTCATATTATAGAATATTCCTTAATTAAATTTTTTTTTTTTTTTTTTCATCTAATAAATAGCTGTGATATCGCTCGAGAACTAATAATTTATAATCGATGAATATGACTAAAAAAATGATGGAATACCGTCTCTTTATATATTCAATAAAATCTAATAATTATTATTATTAACAACTTAGTAATCCTTCTGACTTGTAAAAAGGTAAATGCCACTCTGAATAAGAATACGTACATTAACCTAGGTTTAGGAGACTCCGATTCTTTATAACATGTTAACAACTGTAGCTCCATAATTTGGACTCACAATATTCGAAATTGCCTGAAAACTGAGAAGTTGGAATTTAAAATAGTGAAACTAAGTCTTTGCAACCGTTGGCAAAAGTAAGAAATAAACAAAAAATAAATTCAAAAGTCTATCTAGAACTATATATATATACTTTTTTTTTTTTTAATAGAATCTCCAAAAAAATCTAACGGTCGAAATAAAACAAATAATAATAAATCCTTTCACAATAAATAGCAAAACCTTTCTAACAATTGCTAATAGAAATTTAGCTCGCAGGACAATTGTCATTAGAGCTAAATCTAGTGTTTGCCACCCTTTCGACTAGGCGTAGCGATGGACCGTTGTAATTGTTGGTTCAAATTGGCCAATTTGGCAGTATTCATGTGGTATTGTTTACCTTCCTTAACCAATCGATTAACGTTCTTTATCAAACCGCCAGTTAAAGGAGTCAATGCGACATCAATTACACCACCAACTGCATTACCCAACAAAACTTCAACACCGTCGGTGATAGATTGGAAAAATGGACCCAAAATAAAGTTTGCTAATGGATCAGATAAACCTAAGGTGGCATAGTGAGCAATTCCGAAAATAGTACCTAAAGAAGAGTCAATCTGACCATCTAAACCAGCAATCAAGGCAGAAGCAGCAGCGGCACCTGCTCGAGATGGATCTCTTTGGAAGGCGCTAACAACTTCTTGAACTCGATATGAATTGTTAGTATTTTCTTTATCATAAGCCTCTAGAGGTTAAACTAATTAACATACTTGTGCACCATTGGTTAGATGGGATCGAGCATCTTCCCAAATGTGGTATGGGGCTCGCTTAACCATCATTGGCTCACTGAAGGTGGTAGCCATAGGTGGGATGTCGTAGTCTGGTGCTGCATTAGTAGCCATGATGGTGGTGGCCAAGGTGATCAAGATAGCGTTAGAGAATTGCATTGTTAAAATTTAAAGAGTAGTAAAGAGTGGTAATGGTTTATCCGATTGGTTTGCAGACTGATGAGGATAAAAAAAAAAAAAAAAGAAGAATTAAAAGGAATTTGTCGTCCTTTTATATATTTGTTTTTCATATATTATGATATTCTCTAAATAGTTATTAATTAGTCGAGGAAAGTTATATTTTCGTTAAAAAAGATCCGTTGATCAGCGATTTGGTTTTTGGAAATACGAATTTTTTTTGTAACCTTAACATGCGTTGGTTTTACCAATTGAATCTTATACATAACCGATGAGATGAAGATCTAATCAAACTTTAATAAGACATCCACGCGGCTGCCGGCAGACTGACTTACAAATTTTTTTTTTTACAATAAACATGCCTACTTGAAAACATTTGGCTTTAAAATTGCACCCCCATTTAAAATAATACTTAATTAAACGTTATATTGGTATTAGAAAATCTTATCTTCTATATACCCCTCTTTTTTATTTCATCAAAAAAATAAAAAGAAAAAGAAAAAAAGAGACACCATGGAATTTTATAAACTAGAACAAGTACCTGTAAGTGTGTAGCTCAACAAATTTCACCACTCATTACAAACAGATTATACACGTTGTATAAACATACGGGCTTTTAAGCAGACCCGGAAATAGAAAAACAATAATCCAAAAAGTCGAGTCAGATTTTGGTTTCTAGTTCAAATATGTTCTGATTAGATACTTTATACCTTCATCAAATCTTTATAAATAATGAAATCATTTATCTCATCAATTGAAACGGCTTTTTATTGTGGGAAAATTTCGTAGAAGACAGCTGCGGTTGATTGATTTGAGGCAAATCTTTTTCATCATCATGCTCATCCCGAGATTGCTGAGAACTATATTGTAAGACACGTTGTTTAATAACATCATGTTCAGCCTTCCTTCGTTCTTGTTCCTGAGCAACACTCTGGGCAAATTTTGAGCTACTTGGAATAGCCATAGCGGTAGCCTGTTGCTTGGAACCTTTTTTAGTAATTAAAGTATAAGCAACTTTATTCAGACTATTGGCTTTTGGAGCACTGGTCATATCAATCACTTCATGAGCGCCCTTTAATACACTTCGAGCAGGTAAGGGCTCATCAAACGTTTTTCCAACATGACTTACAGTTTTATCAACACCTCGATTAACTCTATCGACCATTAGTTGTTTAAAGTCTCTTTCAAATTCCGCGGCAGCTTTCATATCTTCCTTTTGAGCATGAACTCGCTTAGCTTCCAAGTTTTTGATTCGTTCTTTTTCTTCACGAATTAATTTGTCTTCTTCAGTTTCTTCTTTTTCTTCATCGTCTTCATCAAACACTGGTTGCTCCTCTTCTTCACTATCTTCAACTGGAATCCCATTGGCCTTGGAGATTGCCTTGTTCAAAAGTTTAGCAGCAACCTTACCGTTAGCGGGTAACTTTAATTTTGGTCGAATAGCATTAAAAACATCGTGAATTTGAAATTGTACATCCATTGATAAAGTATCCTTGGTAAACATGTAATATTGTAAAAACGCTAGAAACAAATCAAACTTTTCACCCTTTTTGTCGTCCAGCTGTGCTACAACCTGCGGATACTCCAGCATGGTGCAAACTAATCGTATTCTGAAAAAATCATTTTGAGGATCCATTGGTGACAATACCCCAATTCTCGGAGCACCATTTGCATGGCCAAAAGTGATAAAGGAGTATAAAGTTTCATAAACAATTTCTTTGGAAATAAGGTTTAATGAAAAAAGTTCACTCATATATTTGACCTGTGCAATCCGTTGCTGATTTAAGGTAAAAGAGGCCAATTCTAATCCGCGACGGATTCCTTCAGTTAATGAATCAATAACATAGACTATTAACCATGGATAGTAATCTTTCAAACATTTCAGCAAATAAGCCATAATAGGCACATTAGCATATCTAACTTTATGAATTTTGGCAAAAACTTTCTTCAATGAAAATACAGTGTCTTCATCTTCCCAATCTAATCGTTTTAACTGAGTGAATACGGGTTGGAATGATTCTTTGCTCAAATCCATATAGATTAAATGCCGGATATATTTTTCAATAATCGGCCGTTCTTTAGCCCGCACCAAAAATTCAGCATCAGGACCCGGTTTAACATAAGCCAAAGCACCATCAATAACTGCTTTTTGATCAATTGTTAAATATTTGCTTTGTTTCTGTTTTTCCAAAATCTGTAACATTTTAGTGAAAAGTGTATTAGTTTCTGGTTTCCTTAACAAATATCGACCACACCCTTCCAACATGGCTGCAATAGTCTGAACATTATTCCCATCCATTCGTTCAGTCATCATTTTAAACTTGTTGAATGTAACATGTTTTGCAAGTAAATTAAACTTGATCATTTCAGATAAATATCTGGCATTGAAAACTCTTCTAGAAAACAATGCATTAACCTTCCGTTTCTTTTGTAAATACTTGAAAAACTCATCCAAATATGCAATAACTCGTTCGGCAATATCAGGACACACTGGGTTCAAACTGGCAATAAAACGAACGTAAAATGGTAATTTGTATTCATCTGCCAATGGTACTTCAGTCAAAAATTTGCCAACACGGTTCCGAGAAGCTTTGTTATTGAGTTGTAAAAATTCTTGGGCACATTCATCAACAATTTCTCGTGAAGTTTGCGCACTTAATTTCAACAACAGAGCTTGTAGTTGTTGGCCAACACTTTCCCCTTCTTTATCATTCGTTTCTTCTTTTAAAGAATCTTTGCGTTCTGCCTCTTCTTCTTCCTCTTCTTCCGTTTCAGCTGCTTCAGATTGCTTGGCTGGTTCAGCATCCATCAAATCATCCAGTTCTTTCATAATAGCTTTATGTTCAGGGTCGTCTTCTTCATTATCACTGTCATATTTAGAATCATCTTCTTCTTCTTTCTCATTTTCCACACCTTCCTTTTCTTCCTGTTTATCTAGTTTTCCCTTTTCTTCTTGTTTATCTAATTCCCCTTTCCCTTCCTGTTTATCTTCTCCATCCTCTTTCTTTTTGCCTTCTTCGCTCGTCTCACCATTTTCGCTAGATGATAGAAAAATCTTTAAATTAATGAGATCTTCATAAAAACGTCTTTGCTCTTCATCGTCCCAAATCCCAGCATCGCTTGGTTGAAATACAGTCCCACCTTTCCGAATCAAAACTTCTTCCGCAGTTTCATTAGTTAATCTAAACTCTGGCATTTCCATCCCAAGATAGTCACTCAAAATTTGACAATTTGACTTCATTTCTTCTGCAGTTTTAAACATGATATCATATTTTTCTTTACGTTCATCCAGAATTTTCCCAGTTTTAATGAATGCATCTTCATTTTTTCTTTCTAACCGTCGAACTAGTTTTGCAACGTCAATAATTTTGGTCTGCATGGTAGTCGTATATGCCATAAACAAGGCTTTAAACTTATCCTGAATATCTTTGGGCACCACTTCCGTAATACTATGGTCAATATCCTTTTTTATACCTATCAAAACTGAACCATAATTCTTCAACAACATCACTGCGATCGAGCTAGTTGAGAAAAATAATTTATCAAAATCAAATACTTCTTTCATTGCTGCTAATGGAGGAGGAAGAATACTACCGTTTGGAGTTTTTCGTGTCGAATAGGTTGGAACACTAAACCCAGCGGCAATTGCATCAGTACTAAACCGAAATACTCCAACCATCCACAATTCGATCAAAACTCTCAAAACAATTTTATGTCTATCATTCCGACTCGCGGTTTCTTTTTGTAAAGCATCTGAAGTTAGTCGAGCCAACGATTGGGCATCTGGGTTACTAATACCTTGCAAAAAATTCGCCAACAAGGCACCGGAAAACCTAACACCAAAACGTTGATGCAAAGCTGACGCCACTTCCACCCCAGTGAATAAGTCGGCGCTAGATTTGAATTTTGCCAATCCTTCTGTAAAATCTGCTACGATTTCGCTCATGTATTTTTCTAAAGACAATGTTGAAACTTCCTTTAATAATGTCGACTTTTGATCTTCATTGAGACTTACGCGGCATCGTTTACTGAACCCGGTGTTCTTTTTCAAACTTGTATCTAAAATTTTCGCAACAGGGTATATGTCTTTTTTTTAAAATGTTAGTAGTTTGTTCATTTATTTGTTTATTTTTTTAAAACTCACCAGTTGCGCCATCCCATACTGAAAGATTCAAATCTCTCAGCTCTCGTCGCCGATCATTACGTGCGTTTTTACCACTTTTTGACTACCCATTTGTTAGTATTGGATTTAATTAACCGGAATTCATACCTCCATCGAGCTGACATTTGATGGTTGATACAATAATCAAGTGAAGAAAAAAAAAATTGAAAAAAAAATAAAAAATAAAAATAAAAATAACGTTTGGCTGTGGTTAGTACGTAGATCGTATATCCAAAGTCCCAATTTGCGCACGCGGAGGTCAACCGCACCGCACACACCGCTAAATAATTAGTTAACCACCGCGGCGCCCTTAAAAGCCGTATCAAATCAGTTTCTTTCATGATTATACAAAATTTTTGGAGATCAAAAGACTACTGAAAAATATGGAGTTCAAAAAAGAGGTCGAATTGATGCATTTAGTTTACTACAGAAACAAAAACCAATTTAAAGGAACAAAATGGTGGAAAGATTTTGCAATACTGCATAGGCATTGTCAAAAATATATAAAAACAAAGGATGAAAAAAGGAAAGAGAGTCTAGCACAGTTTATTGTCAAAAAATTGTCACCGAATGCTTATCGTTCTTTTCATGGAGTAGTAGCACAAGGACAGTTTATCACTTTAGGGTTTACACTAATCGGGCTATTGTCAAAAATTATCAACTTATTACAGCCAGAAAAAGAACTTATTACAGTAAAAACTTTGGAAAAAAAAGAGAGTAATAAAGCAGATTTCGGTGAAGTGATATCAAGAGAAGTTATGAAAGAGCGTAAAAAAAGACCTATTGAAAGTTCAGAAGCTGGTACCAAAGAAAAACCAAAAAAAAAGAAGAAGAAAAGCCAGAAATCTGCAATTGACGATATTTTTGGAATATAAAAATATACATGCATTATTAATTAGTAAATTACAAAAAGATGCTTATATGCTACTGTGTTTACCAAGTTGTGATTTGAGTGAATCAATTTCAGCTTGCAACTCAGTCAAATTCAGTTCCAATGGCGCTAGTTCATCATACTTACGGCGTGATTTGGCATCATCCGCCATTTGTGATATCATATATTTTTGCTCCTCCATGACAATTAATCTTTGATTTAATTCATCAATTTCAGATTGATCTACTGATGATGACTCGGGTTCGGGTTCAAGTTGTGGAGATTGCGGAGTAGGCGTTGATCTATTTGGACTATTAGCACCACTTGATAGCATTCCTCGTTTCAAAACCTTTGGCACTGCTTTGAGCGGTAACAAATTATCTTGCAAAAATTGAGCACCAACTTGATATAATTGTTTTGCTAATCGTTTTTCAGTATCCGACTCGGTGTGTAATTTCAATAACTTTCTTGTCAAGCTTTCATATTGAAAGAAATGGTCCAATAATCTTTTTCTAATTTCAGATGCTTCTCTTAAGGTATCATGAGGTGGTGGATTTACTGGATCATTAATATATTGTAACAAAATCTGAAACTGGGGTAATTCTAACTCAATTTTTTTTCTTAATCTCGCCATTATAACATGAACTTGTAATACTTCTGGTTTCGAACTATTCATTTCCAGCTCGAAATTTTTGCTGGCAAAGACTGTATTTTTACACTGTTGGCATAGTCTTATTGATAAATCACTGTGACTTGGTACTTTGGCAATCCCTTTTTGCAATTTTTCGGATAATATACTTAGCTGGACATTTTTGGAGCATTCAGTAGTAACATCTGCACATACAACCAGCCCACATATTCTACAATGATGCTTACGCAGTGTATACCCAAACCTTTGTGTGCAGATTCTACATGTCGTCACATCGTTATCGCTTTCCCACGTAGCTACAGATCGTTCTGCCTTTTTACGTTTCTGAATTCTAGCATAATTCAATAGCCCCGAATCATCACAAAATGGTCTCAAAATATCAATCAGTTTAACCAACCTTTTTTCTAATCTATTAACTTCTAATTCCCTCACGTCAATATGCCGCTGCCTTACCGCTTTAAACTCATCAAACAAAGATCTACTAAACCCGGAATGGTCGTTATACCCAGTCCTTGATTTGAAACACGTTTCACAAACTCTATACCATTTACCTGTTTCTGGGTTATGCCTAGCTTGTGGTGATAATTTCACTTGATATTTGGTATGTAAGTTACAAAATAGCTTCCCGCACTGTCGACAGTTTACAGCACCGTTCCTATTGTTTAGTGTCTTATCACATATAATATCACTACATTTGTCGAATCCACTTTGCTTTTGCCAATGTTTTTTGGTGATTTCTTCAACCACTGGTGTAGATGGTCGTTTTGGCGTCGATTCATGACTAGAGCTGACGGCGCTATTTTCTTCTTGGTCAAATAAATCGAATCTTGAAAATCCATTTTGAAATACTGAAGTCATTGATTGTAACTGTTTAGCTTTTTCCACCTTGTTTTTGAACCAACTTTTGATTTCATCATTCTCTACTTTAACTACTTCTGAATGTGCGTCGTCCAAATGGCGGTTAAGTTGTAGAAGAGTTACCATCGACTCATCACAGATTGGACAGTTCATTGCATTATTTGTCTCATCTGATGTGTTTGATGACAACGACTCAACGCTTTGTAAACTCTCCGAAGGAGATTGAACTCTTGAAGGTGTGCCTGAAGACCGTTTAGGAGACGGTTCTTTTGACAATGACATTGGCACACTCTTGCCAAATACCCTCGGCTTTGACATGGTTAGTCTAAACTATCTTGATGTTTTAAGTAAAACCAATCTAGAAGTACAAAAAAGTTTAATGTAAATGACGGGTACTTCCGTTCTCCGCAGTTGGTAAAAAAAAAAAAAAAAAAAAAATGTTGATATCAAGTTAGGACGAATTGGGATTTTGATGCAGGAGTTTTAGTACACCACCAACATTATGGAATTTTTCCCTTTATAAGTTTTTTTTTTTTTTCTTCTCAATTTTTTTTTTTGTTTTTGTTTTTTCGATAATCACGACACTTTTCAATAAAGACTAGAAACTGTTTTTTTGGAGACCTTCTCTTTTAATAACTTTTTTTTATTGTTTTTTGTTTTTGGTCGCAACGCGTTTCAGTTAATATAAACTAAACAATGGTTGTTGCTTATATTGATTTGGCCTATTTTGATGATTTGCTGGTGGATTGTCTCATAGACCGAATCTTTTATTGGTCGACTATACGAAAAGTACGTGAATATAAACCAATAAGAGGTATAAAAATTGATAATCTGTTAAGCATAATTAAGGGGGTTACAAAAAACGATTATAGCAGTGCAAAAGCAGTAGAATTATTTATTTCAATATCATCGATAAAAACATTTTTGGGAAGATTTCGAGAAGAGACAACAAAGTTGGAATTTGAACGACATGTTCGAAGATATATGAATATTTATTGCTTTGACTGTGGATTTGGTATTGAAGTTACCGATCGATATCTTAAACGGTCACATCAAAAGGAGGCATGTGTAATTTCAAGAAAGAATTTTGAGCCAGATGAACACATTAAATTTTTGGTTGGGTACTTGTCAACATTAAGTGAGGAGGAGGAGGATGAACTAAAAAAAGGACAAGATTTTTCGATTATAAACTCAGCAAGACGAGGAGCCAATTGTATGATGCTGGGACCGGCTAGATTTGTTAATCATGACTGTTGTGCCAATGCGCGATTTGTTTCCAATAGTAAAACAATGTTTATTTATGCAAAGCGGAAGATTAGTGTGGGTGAGGAGATTACTGTAGAATATTCCCCCAATTATTTTGGTAAGAATAATCGAGAATGTTTATGTTTAACTTGTGAGTCGAGGGGGGTTAATGGATTTGGCAGTACGGAATATATAGTTGATGAGAGCGAAAGTGAGAGTGATTCTGATAGTGATAGCTTGAAAAGTGATAGTTCAATTGGAGGAGCAGATACCCCAATGTCATCTATTGAACCTCCTGATGGCAGTGTCTCTAGTAGTATTAGAGCCAGTGAGGAGCCAGAAGGAAATAAACGGGAATTACGACCTAGAAAAATTTGTACTACAAAACTACCCATTCTGAAACCTCTATCAAGAGTCGAGATTTTAAACCGCGTAAAGTTTTTATCAAAAAGTTATAATAATGGACCTTTTGAGCAAGATAACTGTCTGGAATGTGAGAACTGTAAAGTGCCATTTCTAAGCATAGATGAGCATGATATTACGCTACTGTATCAAATTCGAAAATATTGTCCGAGGTGTTTTAGACATGCTAAACTATATAATGCGTTTTGGCCAGATACCAATGGGCATCAGGAGGAACTTATTGAGTTGTATAAACCACTAAATCTTGAACAAAATATCGAGACTGAAGAATCCCAATCTGAACCTGAATCCGAATCCGAAGTGGATTTGAAGCCATTCAAATTTGGAATTAAAAAGACAAAGACACTAAAAACTACTACTAACAATACCACCACTTTAACGAAAAGAGTATCCAAAAAATTTAAACCATTACCAGCAGTACCAGATGAAGAAGTCAAAAATAAACAGCCACGACGGCTTAGTGCGTGGTTGTTAAAACGCCTTGCTGATGAAGACCATTCTATGGATCGCCGAAAAATTCGTAGAACTCAGAGTATGAGCTTCGATCCTCCAACTCGCCAGTCACCAAGACTTGCTAGTAGAAGGCAATCACTTGCTAGGTAATCATGGGAAAAAAAAAAAAAAAAAAAAGCACCCCTAATTTATTTTCTGTATAGATCGATGTATATTACTAATATTTATTACTTTTTTTTATGCAATGGAGGCCACTTGGCAAGATTGTTCAACCCGCCATGTTTCCAGCCAATGTTATGCATACCTTCTTTTGGCCAGAATATATCTTCCAAGTCAGTTGGATCCAACTTAATAGTTGGGTTGATAGATCTGGAGCTTGCCTTTCGACAATTTGCTACTTCCACAGCGGAGAGAACAGCATCTAAAGCAGAAGAATGTGATTGCGGAGTGATACCAGTTAATGGACCTGACCAGACAAATCCAAATTGGTTCTTTTCGTTTCGGTTTTTATTCCAAATAGAATCAGCATTGGCTAAAACTGCGTCTCGATATCGATTTTGGGGAGAATAATTATTTAATGTACTCAAATATCTCATCATGATGCCTTTAAATTGAGTAACATCACCACTATCCCAACAGTCAGGTTCACAATCATCATGAATAACTTTATTATCATCACCCAAGAATTGCAAACCAGCGTCAGCAATCTTTTCAGCCCATTGAATATGTTCAGGGTTTGGGTCCAATTTATCCAATTCTACCAAACCTGCCAAAATGACCCCTTGATTATAACTCCATGGGAACCCATTATCATTCAAGCAAGTACTGTTCAACCCATCATTAATATTATTGCCACTATTAATCATACCGGTTTGAACAAACCATTCCCATTCTTGTCTAGCCCAGTTCAAATAATAACTTCGCTTCCCCTTGACTCTTGCCGCTAGCAACGCACTAACATGTAAGAACAATTCGTTAGGAATAGCATTTTTGTTTTCATGTTGATCGTTCCAATAGATACCGCCTTTACATTTCTTGTCCCACCCTTCAGCCATATGATCATGCAAATACTCAGCTGCTCGCAAATATTCCTTGTTACCAACCAAATCATAGGCTCGAATCCATGCTTGGGCCCACCACCCATCGTCATCATAGTACTCTCTGGAAAACCCACCGCGTTGAGCTTTGACTTTTTTGTGTTGATAACTTTTTTCTAATGCTTCCAATTGCTCTGTTTCGTTCTTTAATTCCAAAGCGTATTTTTGTCCTTTATAAAAAGTGGTTTGTAAAATATGTTTATCAATTGAATGCAATTCTTTAGGATTCAATTGAGCATATCTGGAGACGATGTCAATCATGTTACCGCTATTCCACCACCCATTGAAATCATCAACGTCTTCGCCCCATAAACCGTTATCTTTTTTATACATGCCAATCAATACTTCGGTACCAGTATCAGCACGATCAGCCAAGATTTTGCACCGAGGTTGTGGTGCGTGTGCGGCGGATACACTTATAAAAAATGAAACGGTCCAAGTGACTGTAGATAAGATTTTGTTCACTTTCATGTTATATTAAAGAGTCCATTGTAAGAGGAATTAAGGGAGGAAAGCGTATTGTTTTTATATCATAAATATTATAGATATGAGAAAGGTTTTAGAATAAATACCCTTTAAATTTTAAGACTGTACAACGTTCTGATGAAACTAAACTTTAATAAATATCTTTTAAATACAATTGTGTTGCCAAATTTTTACATTTTTAGGTATAAATGGCCGATGATCATGAATATAAATGGATGTGCATCCACAGGTCTTTATTGATTATCTTATAAAGTTTAGCTTTGAAACGTTAACCCCGCAAAGTATTATAACGGTGCAAAAAATTCAATTCAAAAGTTCAAACGGCAATCGATCGATAATAACTAATAATTTTGAACTGACGAGCCATCAAATTTAGGGGTTGATGGATTCATATTTCATGTATATAATTCTACAAAGTGTTGTAATAGACTTACCTTAAGGTCCATTATTTCAATATTTATTGACGTTAACAAGCGCCATCTAGAGCTTTGTTCATATAAACCTACAGGAAAGAGAAATGAGGTTGTCACGTAATTGTAATTTGAAGCATAAGTTCAATAAAATATAAAAAAATCGGGGTTTATGCTCTACTAGTTATAAGATATTGAAAACGATCAAAAATTGAAGCGAAAATTGAAGCGAGTCTTACGCATCTTCATGTCGACCCTACATGCGATATCTGATCAAGGCATTATCATCCAACTTCGTATCAAAAAAAGATGCTCTATACACGTATATCTTATACCTATATTTGGATTGGTAAGCATTACTGTATTGGCATACGCTGTATGGTAAGCTGGCTTAAAACTATATGGGGTTTCAAATAGCGTGATTTAATAAATGATAAGGTTTGAGAATGTCGCTGCATGGTGGGGAATGGGCGTTCGCGGAAATCGGGGAATAAATTTAAACCTCATACCAAAACTCTTAAATTTTTTTTTTTTTTTTTTTAATTCTATAATTTATTTATTTATTATCATTATTATTTTTAAAGTCATAATTTCATTTTTTTTATATTTTCAATATGCAAAACTAATATAATATTTTGTCTAAACTTGTTGCTCTACCATTTCATAGTCATGCCGGCTGTTTGCATTTTTCACCGGGTACTCATACAAACTATAATAATCCACTTCTTCCCCATTCAATGCTCCTTTACCTTCTTCACCAACTCGTAAAACGTTATAATCACCTTTAGGAAACCAAAAATCCATACAATTTCGACGAATGCCATAATCAGCAGGGTTTTTCTTCAACGTTGTATTAGTATTTCGCAAATCTTGTGCGGTACTAATAAATTGATCAATACCCAATAACTTTAATAAACTGGAGTACCATTTCTTCTTATTGTGATGTGCAAATGCGATAGATTCGCCTGTACTATTTGTAGCGGCGTTGACAGCGTGGTGGTCTGAAGGTAAAGAGGAGAAATCCTCAACACCAACGCTGCTACCAAAACGATGTAGATTTGCTGCTTCGTTGGTAGTCAGCGCACGAGCAATTTGGACTAATTGGACAAATGCTAGAATAATAACCCAACTTAGTTGAAAAGAGTCCCAGATGACAAATTGAGTTGAAAATGAATCAAATTTGAATGCTCGGCAAAGCAAGTCGGGTGAAATTAAGCAATCATTTTCTACCAATTCGGGTAGTTGTTGGATATAAACACTAAAGTATAATGAAACCAACAATGGCAAACCAGCCATTAATGACAAAACATATACAGCAAAGATTCGATGGTTTCGAACGCCAATCACATTATTAACCCATGGGCAATAATGATCGAATCTTGCCACAACTTTTTTGGAACTCTTGTCGTATTTTGATCTTAATGGTTTTCGAACATATGTAACAATACAAAAATGCTTGGTGTCATATTCACCTTTATCGATCAAATCTTCAATCACCCGCTTTTGTTCGGTAATTCCAGATAACTTTGGTATATAGCCAGGATCCATTAACATTGACCTGAAAAATGCATATTGAACGATGGCAAAGATTAACACAAACGATATATTCATAATTGGTGCTTTAAATAATGTCAACGGTAAAATGAAACAAACGTACCGGACTAAAGTCCAAAAACATGATCCAGCAAATACACCAGATAAAAATGGACTTTGCATCAATAAATGATGGCCTGAATATGCTTGACTTAGCACATAATGCTTACATAGTTTCAAGGTAACATAAATTTCAACCAAACATAATGGTATTGACAAAAACCATTCCAATATACCAATAGTTTTGAAAGTTGCTCCGATTAATAAAAACGGTACAAAAAACATAATCAAATCAACCTGTTTTTTGGTCAGAATCTTCTTTTTAAAGCTTCCGTTAGGTAATCTTCCCACTTGATCCAACGCCGCATGCCATTG
Organism: Blastobotrys arbuscula; assembly: GCA_030564365.1. Lineage (NCBI taxonomy): Eukaryota > Fungi > Ascomycota > Dipodascomycetes > Dipodascales > Trichomonascaceae > Blastobotrys > Blastobotrys arbuscula. The sequence goes on along the minus strand of JAJLUN010000061.1, from coordinate 52,942 downwards.
GAAAACTGTATGCATCTCAGTCGCCATTTTGGCAGGGGTTTTCTCATCATTTGTTTGTGCATAAATATCTGATCCTTCTTCAATTAATCGTTTCATTACTGTTACGTTACCTCTAACCATTGCCCAATGTAATGCAGTAAAACCTTCTTTATCCTTCAGCTTGACATCTGCCCCCCAGTTTAATAATGCATCCACGGATAAAGCATCACCTTGGTAAGCCGCCCAGTGTAATGCAGTTCTGCTCGCTGGCTCTGTAAAATCAACAGGTGCACCCTGATGCAATAAATAAATAACTAACAAAACATTGGAAGAATGAACTGCTAAATGTAATGCATTAAACCCTTGTTTATCTGTTCTTAGTGGGTCCGCCCCATGCTGAATTAACAAATGAACGATGTAAACCAACCCACTTCTACTAGCCCAGTGTAATGGAGTCGCTTCTAAATCGCCACCTTTTGCATCAACCTGAGCCCCACCGGCTTCGATCAAAAACTTGCAAACATTCAACCTGTTATTGATAGCAGCCCAATGTAATGGGGTAGTCCCATCTTCTGATTCATCCATTGCAGTTGCCTCTTTGTCGGAGATTAGTTGTTGAATTTTTTGTAAATCCCCGGATTGACATGCTTTAATAATGTCTGAAAATTCTTGTACTGGAGGTGGCGCGTTTTGTTCAATTTGCCCAGAAGAGGTTATATTTGTAGTTTCTGAGGTAGCCTTGCTTTTTGGGATAAAAGCCGGCGGTTGGTTAGCCATATTCCGATTATATTATAGTAATGTAGTAACTTTCTGTCTAATGAATGAAAATCAGAAGAAAAAAAAAAAAAAAAAGAGGTAGCCAAAAAATAAATGTCACGTTTGGTAAAATATTTGGGACAATTATGCGGGCAACTGTTCCCCCTAGTAACCCGAAGCGGCGTAATGTTCTTTGATCGTTTATAGACTTGTAAGTTGAAAAGGTATCCTAGAGTATAGATATAATATATATGCAACTCAGTACATTTGTAAATTTTCCTCTATTATATTTATCAAGCCGCATTGTTAAGAAGACTATTCAAAAAAAAAAAAAAAAAAAAAAAACATTTAATATTTGTCTACACGCTCAATTTCAGCAGGAAACTCAAAATGGTTATCCTTTCTAACTTTATCCAAAACACTCATAAAAACTTGCATTTCTTTCCAAGTCATTCGGTCATTTTGAACTTGTCCATCTCTCAAACTTCTAGCACAAGCATCGGCTTCATAATACATCCCCATGCCACCTGGGATTTCAAAATTTCTAACGTCACCTTCCTTTCGTTGACCATCAGAGTCATAATAATAGATTGTAAAAGATTCTGGTCTATATGGAGCCCATTGGACTGAAACCTCCCCTCGTTCACCTTGAATTCTGCATACATCGTGTCGTGGAGTTTCAGCTCGCATTGATGTGGTTGCGATACAAGAGATTTTACTCTCGTTGAAGATTAATGACATGTTGGTAGTTTCATCAACATGAGTCAGATCATTTTTAATCATGCCAGAAGCAACACTGGGTGGCTCGAGTTTATTTGCTGGATCATTATAAGCAATCATAAAAATCCACGTCAAAGCATAAACGCCAATATCCAATAAAGCGCCACCACCCAAATCAGGATTCAACAACCGATGTGCAGTTGAACAATTTTCAACATCAAATGTGGATGAACAATCGGCCAAAACTCTATTAATTTTCCCCAAAATTCGTTCTTCATGTAATAAACGTTGTAATTCGATACATAATGGGAAGAATCGGGTCCAAACTGCTTCCATTAAAAACACATTTTTCTCTTGGGCCAATTTAATTAAATGAATTGCTTGGGATTCATTAATTGTGAATGCCTTTTCACATAACACACTCTTACCATGGTTCAAAACTAGTTTACAATTTTCGTAATGCATGGAATGTGGAGTGGCAATATAAATAATATCGACATCTGGGTTGTTAACCAATTCTTCATAGGTACCATAACATTCAACGTCGTATTCAATACCAGTTCGTTGCACAAATTGTTTAGCTCGCTCGCTGGAAGTGGATGATGCTACAGCGACAATTTTGTGATTAATATCATTAACGTTTCGTGTAGCTGGATCAACCAATAAGTCTTTGCAGAATTTAGTAGCAATCCCACCAGTAGCTAAGATACCCCATTTACAAGTGAATGTCATTATTTTTTTTATAACCTTGTAGTAACAATAATAAAATAAAGAAAATTGAAAAATAAGAGTTGAAGTATTTATGTATAACACAAGTTTAGAAAGTGGTGTGAAAAAAAACAAAAAAAAATTCAAAGCTCGAATTGCTTTTAAACCTATATATTATGTGCTCATTTTTATTGGTAAAATTGCGGGGACATCTGCCCTGTAGCTGGTATTAACTAGCGTGGGAATATTCAATTGTAACTGTCCCGCGCAATTAATACTTTTAAAGCACTGTGTGGAAAATCGATACTACACAGATGGGAAGGTGAGACAGTGCCACTGCATAAACACCCCGGCAAAGAAAGATGCATACAAGCGCCAACGCCATTAAACCCTATAAGAACTGAAGACCGGTCTAATAAAATAAAAAATACTACGCTAAGCTATGGTACACACATAATAAAACTACAATACCGTCATTATACTTTTTGCAGATTGCTTGATTTCATCAGGTTTCTTGCCCTTAACAATATCACCCACTAATGTGTTCCCGTTATATTTTTTAACCATCTCTTTGAACCCCTTTGCACTCTTAATATTATCCAATGCAACAATTGCCCGGATCACCAGCTCATTATCATCTTTTCCCAAACATTCTACCAATTTTTCCACAACTTTTTCTCGAATCATGACATCCCCGGCAGGTCCGAAATCTGCCAGCGTGGCCAACGCGCCGGCCGCCGCAAGACAAGCGGCGCGGTCATCTGTGTCGGTTAAAACTGCCAAAATATCCAGTCGAGAATTTGCAGGGCCCGACCCATCCAAGAATTTTTCCGCACAAAACGGAGACATTGACAAGTTGCAGACCAGTTCAACCGAGGCCCGTTGGACTAAAGAGTTTGTGGAGGTCAATAACGACTCGATTTTGTCGAATGATTCCCGGATGATTGTTTTGCGGATTGTATCATCTGACCCGGCCGCTAAGTTTGTTAATGCTAGCAGTGCTTCGAAAACGTCGAGCAAAGACCCGGAATTGTCTGTAGAAAGCTGGCTACATAGTGGCTTGACCATGACCAGCGGAGATATTTTGTTGCTGAGGGCTAGTTCAGGATTGACTGAAATAATGATTTTGGATAATGCGCTGGCTGCAATTGATTTGGATTGGTCGTCCAATGAAGGGGTATTCTCAATTGGTACTAGTAAGTAAATCATAACTGCCAATCCACCCTGAGATGCGACAACTGTTCGGTGAGATCGTTCAGTGACCAGGTTCCGTATTAAAATCGCGCAAGTGGATTTGGAAGATAATGTGAACCGCGGGCAACTTTTTGACAATATGCCGACAATTTTGGTATCTAAGATTTTTTTGTTTCGTGGAGTAACGATAGAATTATCTTCACGGTCTGATTCTACTTGCGATTTACCAGCATAGTTCTTCAAGTCACTCATTTTCTTCTGTTCTTGTGTGATTTCATTAGTATATTCAGTTAAATTAGCGAGAATACATAATGAACAATAAACCCATGGAGTTTGCTTTAAATTTTTGTCCAATATGCTGACAAGCTTGCCAATTAGTTGCGACCGATCAATTACTCGTTTCTTTATTTTTGTCAATAAAGAAGTGTAAGCCAATCCTTCTAAAGCCACGCTAATATATTCGTCATCGTCAGTTTCCTTGGATGTATCACAATCCACAATATATTGTTCAAAAAACTCACTCAAATCAATAATTTGTTTGACAGTTGCATCTCGTTGACTGGTATCTTGTAATTCACTGGTAGCTCTAGTCTTGACCCAGATAGAAGCCGCTAACAATACAATCGATTGTTTGGTGCTTTTTAAAGCTTCATTGACAACTTTTTCGAAATTCGTCAAAACTAATGATCTACATTGTTTGTTGATACATGAAGATGATAACAATTTTAGAGCACTAGTGACGACGTTTTCGTGAACCAGGTTTTGTTTGTTGAATTTCTGTTGCTGGATTGTGGGTGTATTGAAAATCTTTGATGCAATATCAGGGTTAATATGAAATAAATTGCTTAACAATGAAAACGCCGTGATTAGACTATCATGAGTATCTTCAATCATCAAATTTTCTACCAAATTTTCAAATACACTCGCCGAAGTATCAGGGTTTAATTCAATAGTTTTTGCCATTATCACTACAACTTGAGATGTTATATCATTATCAAAAATGGAGGAGTTGTATAATGATACAATTGATAAAATACGCTCACATAGTTCTGATGATAGTTTTTCCTCACTTGCCAAATATTTGATGATTATAATTAACCCATTGGATCCTTTTGTATATTCCTGATTTCTATAACTCGCTTTCAAATATCCCAATGACAAATCTAGTACTTTTTTTTTGAATTTTTCATCACCGCTTTTGACAATAAAAGTTGATAATGCTTTGAGTTGTGGATTATTGTTATTAGTTAATAAATTGAAGATTTTGTCATTGAATTGAGTAGTGAAGATGAGAGGAGGAATCGCAGTAACCAATGATTGATTATTCTGTTGGGATGCTATATTTATAATATACTCCTGATATTTACTTTCATCTTTTTCAGATTGGAAGTATTGCCGAACCTCATCTGGTGTCATTTTTTTACACTATTATTGTGGAGATATAAAAAAATAAAATTGTTTACAAGAAAAAAAAAAAAAAAAAAAAAAAAAAATATTGGCGTGGTGTGAATTTCAACATGAAAAATGTTGTCCCAGCCGCTGGAACAAAGTGTTGGTGTTGTGGTCTTTGGGTTTAGATTTCAATGTTTACATTTATATCAATCATAACTCATCAATTCATTAAAGTAGTCTATAAATAATTAAATTGGTTCTTTTTTTTTTTGTTAATTTCTCTTTCTCTTTGTAGTATCCTTGAAATCTTTTTCTTTTCGTTCTTTGGAACAAGGTGGACAATACCATGTACCACTAGGAGGGGCAGTTAATCCCACACAATCATAATGGAACCATTCATATTGACAATCTGGGTTATCACACGCAACCATATTGCCAAAACTGACCTGTTGACAAGTACAATACAATTGTTCCTCTTCATCCCCAATAGGCTGTGTTGGTAATGGTTGTCTAGCATACGGATTCTTGGCCTCACTAGTAGCCGCCAATGCTGTGGTCGCAGCTACGCTTACATCACCAGACCCTGTTTTTTGCCGTTTTGTTGGCCTAGCACCAGTAGTTGCTTGTGGTGTGGCACTTCGTGAACTAGGCGCTGCTGCTGGCGAATTTCTAGACACAGAATTCAATCTAGCTCGACTACTTTTTGGCACATAGTCAATCCCACTGTCATTGGCATCGTCAATGGTATTCAACAATCCATCATTTTCTAGCTTTTTAATATCATCATTTAATTTCTTCAGGTGCTTGGCAATGATATACAGCCCAGTGTTTGATAAATCCATCTTTTGTTGTTGTAGCTGCATAGCCTTTTCAAATTCTCCACGAATTTTACCGTATAGCTGTTCTTCTTTTGGATTCTCGGCTAATGAGCCATGTGCTCTGATAAATTTGTGGATACTATTATCACGTTGTTGAATTCGTTTGCGACATTCATAGAATTTAATGTCTTTATCGCCTATTTCTTCCAAAATGTGAGAAACCTCAGCGGGGAGGTTAGAAAGATCGGACACGTATTGTTCCAAAACGGTTGCTGCGTCCATTATGAATAATTTTAGTAATTTTTTTTTTTTTTTTTTGATTAATAATAAAAATTATTGATGGTGTCGTAAATTTGTTTTGTTAATTTTTTTTTTGGTGATAATTGGCGATTGGGAGGATTCGAAACAGCTCCCGCTAGTGCTTGACATTATGCATAGTTTATGCGACATGGTACATAAATTTAACAGGCTTAAATTTTAAATCTGAAGATCAGCTGGCGCAGCAAGCTTATGTTTCTACGTACGCCATAATTTTGTCTCACAGAGATTTGAGGGTTCGATTATTTTTTGATCAAACATGGAAAAAAAAAAAAAAAGGGCCAAAAAAAAACAAAATTGCTTAGATAGTATTTCAATACTACGAATAAATAAATTAAAAAGTTAAACTATCCTCTTCTGAATTGGATTTTTTAGCCTTGCGTTAATAAGTACCATACTGTTGTCCTGATTGTTGGAAATTACTATTAGTTTGAGGCATATTGGCTTGCTGTGGTTGAGCCTGGAATTGAGATTGAGATTGGAGTTGAATGTGGTTTTGTGGTTCTGATTGTTGAGGAGGAGGTGCTTGCTTAGCTGGATGGGGATGGAATATACTACCAATCATCCATCCGCCACTCGACCCCCCTTGCTCTATAGGAATAGGATGTTTTGCAGCTCGTTTTCGTAACAATTTCTCCAATAACATGTAGTTCCTTGAATTGGATTTCCATACTGCACCAGCAATATCACCAACAATCGGAATCAACTGCAACCCGAAATCAACCATAATATTAAACATCATTTCACTCTTAAGCTTTGCCGGTATACCTCCATCAACTCTTTCACAAATTTGGATAACCCTGTATGCCAAAAACGTATTGAATACATCACCAACCACTGGAATCAACCCAATGATTGCTGACCATCCGAGTCGAAACCCACAGGCTGAAAACATCAAATCATAAACCCATGCTCGTCTTCGAACTTTTTTCAGCATTTTTTCATCATTTTTGCTAATACCCTCTGGTAATTGTCTTCTTACTTTCTTGTAGGCTTTTTTGCCATGTTCTTTATCTTTTTGACTAGGTTCAACTTCTACAAATTCGTAGTATGGATCTTCTGCAGCGACAGCTTCGGAAACTTTGTTGCCCACGATTTTCTTTCCATAATAGGTAGCTATCTGTGACATGTTCAAAAAATAATTATGTTTTTTTTTAACAAATTTAAGATTTTTTGATGCGTTGTGGGAAAGAAAAAAAAAAAATTCAAAAACCAAAAACAAAAAAATTAAAGGAAAGTCTTTTGTTTAAATAAGCTAATTGAATGTCAGTCTAAAAAAAAAAAACGCACATTTTTTTTTTTTTTAGTAGAATGGTTTCTGGGGGCCGCAGAGCAAATAAACACGAAATATGTAAAATGCGGTTCAAAACTAGGCTTAAGCCAAAATAAATTATTCCGTGTAGCCATTTTTTGTGAGGGTTCTAGGAGACATGTTCTATACATTAAACATATATTGCGTATAGTTTCATAACTTTTCAATCATTTTTAATAAAAACATTTACCTTGCGGTTGGTAACTATTGCGACCTTTTATTATTTATTTAAATTTTTGGGGTTACTGTTGAAATAACTTCCTTGCTATATTTTTGGCCGTGCTGCGGCATATATTATCACCATAAACACATCAGCGATCGGATGACACAACGCACTCATCTGCCACAGCCACGTACAAAAAAAAACTATTCTACAGGCCTAAACCTCAAAAATTTGCTGGTGCAGATTTGTCACTAACGCAGCATATGAACCTCGATTGTCCAAACGCGATCGATCTAGTTTTAAGACCCCCAAAATAAGATATGCGGCTGATCGATTCGTGGCAACTTTAAAATAGATTCTAAAAATGCTTTTGCCCTGACTGTATATTTATTCATGTACAAAGTCAACTGTAATTGAAAAAACTATCTACCAAGTTTCTACTTTATCGATTTTTTCTAGAAAAAAGCCATATACATATATTTTATATATATATCCAGCACTTGGATTCTGGAGATACAGCAAAACTCGACCTGATCTGCAGGCGAACCGGTTATATATCATAGTTATCAATATATACGGTACCTTTGCCACTCAACTTCAAGTTAACCTTTATACTTAAAAGAAAAGAAAAAATAGCCGCCACTTATAGTATTGGTTGTTTGATCGATAATACCAATATAGTAGCTATGGAATTGTAATCTTGAAAACAATTTAAAGCTGACTACAATATTGTGTTATTGGAAATTCTGAGCTGTTGATTTATTTAAGCCTCTCCATATGATATCTCATTAGAATATAAGCTAGCTTGCCGAATGTTAGTGATTATTGATGCCAATTACCAGTCAAGTTGAGAATGCCAAACAACCATGGTAAGTATACACAGCCAGGGGGAAATAATAGAGTTATCTATCATTTATAATCCGCATGAGTCCATTGATTAGTATAATTTACTTTAGGTTAATTAAGAAATGAACTTGGTCTTATCTTAACTTGCAACAGCCGCTTCACCAATAGTTTAGCCCTTCGCGCCGCAAAGACGTTTCATTCACCAGTCACAACTGAAACACAGTAACAAAAAACGTGTTCATAGAATTTTTTATATAAAAAAATAATCATCACAAGATTTTCATCGAAGAATAAAAATTAGCGCATCATAACGTTCTATAAAATTTCCTAAACAAAAGCTATAAAAAAGAAAAAAAAAAATGCAAGTAATTGTCAATAATTCATAAAAAAATAAAATACAAAAGAACATCATCAAAAGGTTGTTACGTTTGAGCTGCTGAACCACCTTGTAACCCCTCATCTTTACTACTATTCTTTCCTCTGCCCCTGTCTCTGCCCCTACCTCCTGTAGTAGTACTCTGATTATCTGTTGCTCCTCCACCCGCATTCTGCACTTGTCCTTCGTTACTTTGATTTTGTTCATTTTGTTGTTGTTGTTGTTGTTGTTGCTGTTGTTGTTGTTGTTGATACGCAGCTGGTGGTGTAGGCAATCCTGGATGGCTATCAATCAGCCTTGACTGCAAAGCCAAGATGTAATCTCTCAACTGTAAGTTCTCCTGCCTTAACGCATCGATTGTATCTTTAGCTTGATCCAATTCCCTAACTCGTTTTTCTAATTCTTTTATGTGCGCTTCTTTACGTTGGCGGAACGCTCGTTGAGCCGCTCGGTTTTGGGCGGCGCGTTTGGAAGTCGATAGTTGCCGCAGTGGTTTGGTCGGGTCGTCATCTGCCAGATCGCTGGGAACAATGTCTGTAGTGTTTGTAGATGAAGATGGGTCCTTTATGGATTGTGGGATGTTGAGTTGTCCTTGGTATGAGTTAACGTCTTTCGGTGGTGGTGGTGGTGGTCCTGGAGGAAGTTGAGCAGAATTTGCTTGTGCCTGTGCCTGTGCTTGAGCTTGAGCTTGTGCTTGAGCTTCTTGTTGTGCTTGAGCTTGTTGTTGTGCCTGTGCTTGTTGTTGAGCTTGAGCTTGAGCTTGTTGTTGTGCCTGCGCTTGTTGTTGTGCCTGTGCTTGTTGTTGTGCTTGGGCTTGTTGTTGTTGTTGTTGTCGTTGTGCGTGTTGTTGCGTTTGTTGATGTCGCGCTTGCTGTTGCGCTTGTTGTTGCGCTTGTTGCTGCTGTTGTCGCTGTTGTTGTTGTTGTGATTGTGCTACTGCAGCAGCGACATTAGGATCTACCGATGTGGTCGACCCAGTGGCACCCACACCCATTATGCTTGTATCATCGTCAACGGGTCGTGGTGCCACAGCGACCGTGTCGAAATCATGTTCTTGTTGGAACCGTGGATCTATTGATGAATCAGATTCCAGTTTCGGTTCTGTACTGGGCCAATATGTGTTTTCCATTGGTATCAATATAGTGTTTGGTTATGTTATCACAGGTTATGTGATTAGTCAGTAGTAAAAAGAAAAAAGTGTCTTGTTTTCTAACGGCAAATTAACGTCCTTTTTTTTTTTTGGTAAATAAGCAAAACTTTGTTTTTTTTTTAATTTTTTCCTTTATATCTTCAAAATCGATAAACCAATTTTTTTTTAATTCGTTAGTGCTGCAGTTCAAGCTTATTAGTTGATGATAATTATAAGTTGATTGGTGAGTTATTAATGTGTTGTATTAATGTTTGTATCAAAGATAAAGAACAGGAATTAAAATTTGTTAGGTAATAATAAGCTTGTGATATTAGACTTTTTTTAAAAAAAAAAACAAGCCAGTTCTTACTCCGTACTTGACAATATTAAACAATCTGTAAGAACCAAAATATTCGATAAACCGGTTTTTTTTAACTGTATGTGGCCGATTTTTTTTTAATAAGTAAAAGTTGGTGATATGTTTACAAAGACAAGACAAAAGTGATTATAAAGGTTGATTTTTTTTTTCTTTCTTTCTTCAAAAAAAAAGGATAGAAACCACAATTGCCACCCTCCAATATTTCTTTTCCTCTATGGATAATAAATTTCGTAAATGATCGATCCCAGCAAAGAAATATACGACTGTATTAAAAAAATATATATATAATAAAATGGCCAATAGTGTCCCGTATTCAAATGTTGTGTTATTTTATTTTCCAAATAAAATTTAATATTTTAATATATATCAGATATTTTTTTAATCGATTGTGTTTTAGTGATTAGATCCCTCGTTATAACTTATACTTTTGATGATCGTTGAAATCCCTTTAGTGTGGAGAGTTTGATATTAAAAAGTTGGTTAGATAATCAATGGATTGGAAGTGTAGTAATCAACTTGTGTAAACTGACTAATGATAAGAAACAGGCGAATTTTTTTTTTTAAAAAAGATTTTTTTAATTATTTATACCCGTATTAAATGGGACCACTCACACAATGATTAAAAGAAGGTCAATTGGGTTGGGAAGATTGGATTTAAGCCGGAATTTCCATCGGAAGTCCGACATGAAGTGTTTCGTCAGCCATTTTATGTTGGAAAACAACATTGCAAATTGCAAGCAGTGTTTTGCCCAACGCAGCAGCTCACAGCCTGATATTCCGATTGGCACCGATTCACGTCCGCCTTTTTTATGCTTACAGCACGTTATTGGTTTTTTTTTTTTTCTTTTTTTAATTATAAACAGTTAAAGACTGTAAGCGAGTCTGTTTTATTATATAAAAAACACGTCCCGCCACAAGTTAAATTATTCCATCAGCATCATATAAACACAATTGCTGATAATGAAAAGAGGTTTAGATGAATTGGAACAAACCTACGCACCTAAACGGCATCTACCCCATGGTGTAGACTCATATTTAAAGTCACAAACTCTACAAAAACTATTCCAAGCTCAGATGAACTTGGCTAAGGGGACTATCAAAATACCGGAACGAAAGGATGAAACGTTGTGTCAGGATTGTGATAGGAATAGCTGTGAACTGGAATCTTGTGGGAATTGTGACAGGAATGTTTGTCGGTATTGTTCGGTCGACAATGGCTCGTTTGTGAAATGCCTAGGGTGCATTTAAGAAAGAGAACAATTGTTGACACAAAAAAAAGTCCTATTGATGAAGAAAAGAGCGGAGAGGCTAACTATTTGTTAATTAAACGTTTTATGCATTGATACTAATTGACGAGTTGTAAAAATTCATAGTCACATTCATCAACAATTTCCCGTGAAGTTTGTACATTGAAAGAACAAAAAAAGAAAAAAAAAAGAATTAAATTAAAAACTTATTGCATGTAATATATATAAATAAAAGAAATATCTAATTTAGATCAAAAAGTTTTGTTGGTGCTGTTGTTGTTGAGTCTGTGGGAAAACTGAAACTGTTGGCAACGCTTCCAGGCCGCCATATGTGGGTTTGTACCCTGGGTTTTGCGTTGGGGTAGTAGCCAACATTGATTTACGGAATGGATTGGCTCCAGTAGATTGAGGTATTAGTTCTTGTGACTGAAATTGCTGGAACTGTTGCGGTTGTTGTTGTTGTTGATGATAATGTTGTTGTTGTTGTGGTTGTTGGTGTTGTTGTTGTTGTTGTTGTTGTGGCTGCTGCTGCTGCTGCGGAGGAGGAGGAGTATACATTGACAAAGATCTGGCGAACGGGTTAGTACCCGTTCTTTGCAATTGAACCGATCCTTGATGATGCAGCATGTCGTTATTAGTATATGCAGGTTGTTGCTGATTTGATGATGATGATGCGAAATTCGATACACTGGTTTCAGATAAGCTAGGCAAGGTCGACTGACGTTTGAATGGGTTACCGCCAGAATCTTGGGCTCCAAGCATACTTTGTCGGAATGGATTCCCACCAGTATTGGATCGTTGTAACTGTGCGGTTGGCTGCTGCTGCTGTGGATGTTGTTGTAAATGATGGGTTTGGTTTGGGTCTGGAGTGTATCCACCAAATCCAGCGCCAGTATATGATTGCTGTAATGGCTGCGCCATATAACCTTGTTGTGAGAATTGTCCAGTTGTTTGTTGTTGAACTGGAGGAGATTGTATAGATTGTGGTTGTTGTTGTTGTTGTTGCATATGCATTTGCATTGGCTGTGATTCGCCTGTAAATTGCATACCATTTCCATTAAACTGTTGAACTTGTTGTGGTTGTGGTTGCTGTTGTTGTAAGAACGGATTGTGTCCAGTACTCATTGTTTGTTGGTTCACTGCTTGCTGGTTCATCATTTGTTGTTGGTTCAATGCTTGCTGCTGTTGTTGCAATTGCTGTTGTTGCAGCTGTTGTTGTTGTTGTTGTTGTTGTTGGTGTTGCTGATTTGGATCAATTGAAAGTTCCTGTTGCGGAACACCACCAGCAAACATATCAATCAAATCAACCTGAGCCTGTTGACCAACAGTATTATTACTACTCTGTACATTAGAATTCTGAATATTGTTACCCTTATTTTCGGCTGGTTGTGGATTCAACCCATTCTTATCCAAACTCTTATGGGCCTCTTTCTCCGCCAAATACTGTCGATGATTAACTTCAAAATCCGCATCATGCAAATAATCCTCCAAACTTCTCGTCAACGATGTGGGGGCATGTTTAATGTTAGGTACTCTTAACTTTGTTGCATGTTCCAAGTGTTTGGCAATTTTTAAAAACGCAACAACATTAGCAGTTTGTTTTGTAAATCCTTCATAAATATCTAATGCATGTGTAGCATCAACTTTACTCATTTCGAAATAATGCTCCAATAAATTAATCACACCTTCATTAAAAACTTGATATAAAGACAATAAATCATTGACCAGCAATCTAAACGCAGTCAACAAAATACCATTATTAACCACATCCTCCTCATAAAACTTACACCTCAACAATGCTTCAATTTGCGTGAAAATTGAGTCGCATTCCCGCAACAACCCCTTTTCAACAGATAGTTTTTTTAATCTCCCCTCACCTTGTCGAGTTTGCCATCGTACATAATCAATACCGGTCTTGCCATATTGTTGAGCTCTAGTATGTAAATATCGAGCATATTTCAACATACTAACTGCCTGAGGTTGTGGTTGTGCCTTCAATCCCTCAAAAATCCGATAATTATGACTTAGATATTCCAACGCAACATCTTGTGCACCATCTCGGATCATGTAATGAATAACAATCAAACTTTTATAAACAATTGTCCACGCCGAGTCTTTGAGTCGAGAAGATAATGCATTGAATACTGATCTGGCGTCGTTATCGTATTCATTGAACGTTGTTTGTAAGATGGGTTCGATATATTTCGGCTTTGGAGCCGCCATCTTGATCTTTGTGGCACCCTATATGTTGTTAATGGATTGGTTCACTTATTATTATACATACCTTGACCACTTTTTCATAAGACATAATAAAATATTTATAATAACAATAACCGCAGTTTAATATATTACAAATCGATGGATTTTATTTTTTTCCTCAATTTTTTGTGATGATTCGTGTCTAGCTATCTCTTGTATAGTCCGGATAAGAAGGAAAAAAATAATAGGCAAAAGGAGAAAGTTGAAAGGGGAGGCTGGGAAGTAGAGAGAGAGAAAAATTAAAAAAAAAAAAAAAAAAAATTGTTTAGGTGTGCACAGCATAAAAATGTGAAGGCTGGGTTTTGTATAAACCTTACACGTTAGACTTTGTTTTTTCTGTGTTTGCCGAGATACGCCAAATTACTTATATTATAGCTTACTTATATTAGTTATAAGGGGCACGGCCAATTCTTGCCTCCAATTACAGTTGGATAACTTGAATAAGATAAAGTTTGATAATAAAACTTTAGTCTTAAATTTTTAAAAAAGAAATACATGTAGTTGCATTTTACTATTAGCCAATCATTTGTACTAAACAGATTAAATTTTTTTTTTTTTTTTTTTCACGATAATCTGATGGTCAATTTTGATCTACGTTTCAGAAACTACTACGTTGAGATGAGCTGCGTTATTAAACAGCCGCTGATTGTTCATTCTTAATAGTTGCTGATAGTTCAAATCGCTCGACAACCTACGTAATATAAAACAAACGGTCAAGCATTGTTAGCGCTAAAAGAGTTAAATGTAGAGCATATCTGATGTAAGGAAAAAACTGGAAAAAAAAAAAAAATTGCCGCATATAACGAATTTTCCCACACCTATAGTGTCGGAGTTAATGTCGGAGCTAACCGTCCAAGGACTCCCTCCTCCTCCTCCTCCTCCCAAAATAACAAACTTTGTAATTCTGTTATAACATAATATTATAAATCTAGTATATAGAGCTAACACATGTCCTTTGTAGCTTATGCAGGGATTGCCCTTCTGAGCGTAATCCTGGACCCCCTCTGGACGAGATAGACATTAACTGTTAAATCTGAGAGGCCAAATGTCTCAAAGAGAGGTGTTTTGACTGGTTCAACGTAGCATGTCATGTACAGATTTTGGATCGTTTCATGTCGCAACAATATAGGGGATCAATTCCTGAGCTTTGACAAACGGCTTTGATTAGTTGATTTGGTCAACTTTTAATTCACAACTCAACTGAGAATTCATATTCATATCAACGCATGAGTATCTAAAATTTGCTCATAGGTCTATAATCCAACAATTGAAATTTTGATTGTCAGACATAACAAAAAAAAAAAAAAAGAAAGGCAATAATGAGGATGACTAGATACGGTATTTCCTAAGAGCGAAAACTGCGGTGGTGGATAGGCAAAGGTTAAGAAGGTGGTGGACTAGTCAAAAGCGGTTTTCTAATTATAATTAAGGAAAAGGATGGGTGGCTAAAATTTAAAAGTTAAATTTAACTCACTAGTGAGCTGTGATTTCAACACCCGGCTCAGTGCTTATATTACTCGGACCGTGCGGCTCTCCAATGTGCGGCGCTTCTGGCTCTCACCCCAGGCACCCAAAGAGAAAAACTTGCGATCTATATATATATATATGCGATCTTGATAAAATTTAAGTTGAATATCATTGCAAGAACTTTTTTTTATTAATAACCTACAAATATTTCAAAAGCAACTGCTGGCGGAATTTTATTGAGTTACATTGAGCCGAACTAATTAATTCAAATGGGTTATCGAAAAATCAACACTGACTTAGCGTAGATTTGCTGAATTCTTTATTTGAACTGAACAACGGCTTTTTTGAAAAACGTAAATGGGAAGTATATTAACTGCAGTTGTAATCATTTCATGTTTTACCCTTAGCACTTTTAAAAAATATTATTGACTGGCCTAATTGATATTTGTAATACGATATATTTACTCCTTAATGACTTAGCCCTGCCTAATCGGTTGCAAATAGCCAAAGACCAATCCCCAAAGTGAGCAAAACTAATGTTAAAAAATGAATTTAGCGTTTGAACTTATATATAGATAGTCCTAGGTTTTGGCCATTTACTTCGTACGCTCCACTACATGTGATGCAAACTTAATTAACAAAACCTAACATAGCTAGCCGTTGATGATAAGTTTGGATGAGCTAATATATGCCAGATAGAGTAACCAAGGACTGGAAATGGAAAAAAGTGAGGTTTCTTTTGATAATAAGATCTTTTATACGTGTACAACCTTGTTGCAGGCTGACAATTCTATTGCTGTGGTAACCTAGCCAAAACATACAAAACATGAGACAAATGTGTTGGTAATACAGCCGGAGATACTGTTTGCAATTCGGATGCCAAGATTGCCGTGGATGCTGTTATTTAAAACTGAACTGGTTAAACCAAATCAAATTGTACGCTTTGTATTACTTGATTTAGTTCAAGCGCATCGAAAAAAGAGTTCATTGAAGTATTATTTATTCGCTTTCGTATATTAATTATGCCGATTTCTACATGCAGTGATTTTAAAAGGACTCTTTTTATTCTTTTTGAAATTTCTACATAACTTTTAACTTTTAAAATAAGACTTACAAACCCTTTACCTTTGTTTAAGAGTTGAAATTTTTTTACGTATTTAAAACGGACTTAATATTTTCATTATCAAGGTTTTATTACAAAGTTTATATGATGTTAAAAGATTTGATAACGTCTAAGATTCAACTTTGGTTGAAAAGTTTACATGCAGCTGTGTAAATCTCTTTTAAAATAGCATTCAGTGCTTTGGGACCTTTTTAATGGTAAGTGCATAAAAGCACTTGAATTTTTCCCTAGTTTCATGGTGTACGCGCATTTTGAAAAAGTTTACGCGTCGAAAAAACATTGAGATTTTTTATTGAATAAAATCCCGTGTAAATACCCTTGGGAGTTTGTTTCAAAAAAAAAAAAAGATGGGGAATACATATGGGAATAATTCAGCGTATACCGCCGTACCGGGGATTTTTTTTTTTTTGGGACGTTGGGGAGGAATCCAATAATTCTATTAGAGATATAGTAACCAAGTCCACAGCTCAGGACATGAACATGATCATAGATCAAAGTTGATATCTTGAAACCATAATCTATACCTGACAAAGAGCTTCCATGAATTTATGATGATGTTTACCAGCTTATATATATATTTACAGATATTAATATCTCGAGCTGAAGTAGTAACCCAACCTTTTTATGCATTAATAATAAAAGGTTATAGTCTAAACTCAGTTAGTAATCAAATGTACCTTACGACAAGTTATGTGCTAGACTTGGTTAGTAAGCATAAATAGTATCTGATAATGGGGATTAGTATATATTGATATAGTTTGACCAAAAGATTGTTAGAAGCGGCTGTCACGTTACCTTTTTCCCAGCCAAACTCCCCCCCCCCCCCCCCCCCCGGGGGCCGCCGCCTTCTTTTTTTTTTTTTCGCCTTAACCGTTAAGACTGCATTTTAAAGGAGGTTTGTTATTTTGTGCCCAAATACCTTACAAATTAAAGCTAAAAATTGCATAAAGATTGCATAAGATCGCAATAGACATTCTAATGAATATATAACCTTAACAAAATGGATTCAACGCCATTACTTCCTAGCAATACAGTCAGCCCATCTCGCTCACTAACCTATATCGTCCTTCTCACAATCATAGTAGGAGGTCTTCAACTATCCTATTCTGCCGAATTTGCAAATGGGTCACCATATTTACTCTCGCTTGGCATGACCAAAGCATTGATGAGTTTGGTATGGATCGCAGGTCCTATAAGTGGCGCAATAGGACAACCAATTGTGGGGATATTAAGTGACGAGACGCGGTTAAATTATGGCAGGCGACGTCCATTTATTATTGCTGGTGCAATTGCCACGATCTTATCATTGCTCATGCTGTCATGGTCCCGAGACATCGTGGGGCTTTTTGCAAACAATGATATCGATAATAAAACAATCCCCTTTGCAGTAGTATGTGTATACGTGTTGGATTTTAGCATCCAAGTGATCCAGGCTGCTACCAGAGCGTTCATTGTTGATAATGTACCAACTCATCAACAACAGGTTGCCAATGCATGGGCTGCTAGAATGATTGGCATTGGCAATATTGTGGCGTATGTGTTTGGATCAATGGAGTTACCAAAACTATTCCCATTTCTGGGAAACACTCAGTTCAAAGTTTTGAGTGCCATTGCATGTTTTGCGTTGCTATTTACTGTAGTTCCATCGTGTTTGCTGGTTAATGAACGAGATCCCAACACTGATCCAACTATTAAACAACTGTCGACATTGAATGAAAATGGGGTAAAAAAGTTGAAGCGATTTTGGGAAGATACAGTTGAAGCAATACAAAATTTATCGCCACAAACAAGATTGGTTTGTAATATTCAGTTTTTTGCATGGATTGGATACTTTCCAATGTTGTATTATTCTACACTATATGTTGGCGAGATGTATGTGAAACAGGTACTAGATCAACGAGATCCAATCTTACCCCCTTTGACAAGAGATGAGCGGCTAGAATTAGACGAAGCGGGGACACGAAAGGGTACACAGGCATTATTGATTTATTCCATTTCGTCACTACTATTCAACTTTTTATTACCTTATATCACAGTTGAAAATTACCAACCCACTAATGAACAATCATTTTTGAAAATCAAAAATCTTACTGTCAAAAGAGTTTGGATTTTTTCACATATTTTGTTTTCAATTTTAGCATTCTCAACTTTTTGGATCAAAACTTCCAACCAGGCTACAATTTTTGTTGGTTGTTTGGGTCTGAGTTGGGCAGCGTGTCAATGGGCTCCATTTACAATAATTTCTCAAGAAGTATCAAGAATTAAGGACAAAAAGGCTCAAGTGATTATTAACAACGCGAATAATGATAATTCTATGGTGTTGTCGTACGAACACCAGGCAGGGGTAGTATTAGGGATTATGAACTTGTTTGTTTCAACTCCCCAGATTCTTGCGTCTCTGGTATCGTCGCTTATTTTTAGATTGTGTGATACCCCAGATAATTCAGGGTACAGTATTGGATGGGTGTTTCGTTTTGGAGGGCTGGCAGCTTTGGTTGCTGCTTATTTGTCGTTTTGGATAAAAAACCCAAAACAATTGGATCAAGATGAGCAACACTGTTAGTATAAAAATATTGCTTATATAAACATTATGATAATTATAAAATAAAATAAAACACAACAAATCCACGACATAAATCACTGGATAATTCCCCAGACTTTCTGCTTCTTTTTATTTAAAAATTTCAGTCAAAACTGCTCTAATAAGTACATTCAATATACAGGGACGCGTACATGTTCTTGGTTCATTGGCCGATGAATTTTCTGAAATTTAGTGGTTGATTTCATGTTAAAGGTAATGAACGCCGAAACATCACTCCAGAAATGTAGTGGATGGGCCTACGCAGTAACAGCGAAGCAGTTGGGAGATGCGATTTACACGGGTTGTGACGGGCATCTCACAGCTCTTTGCACCTTGCATAAAAATTGACTTGGAGTTTTTCCTAAAACCATTTAACCATTTTAAGCGCATTTGGAGCAAAATAGAAATGGTTTTTGCGGGGAAGAACTCGAGGAAAAAAAAAAAAAAAAAATTTCAAGCCTGGATTATACTTACCTAAGCACAACTACCCAATAGAAAAGAAAAAGAAAAATAAAAATAAAAATATTATTTAAAAAAAAACTTTCTTTCTTCTTCTTCTTCTTTTGTTCACTATAACATTTTTTTTTGTTCTTTTGTTTATTTAAATTTTATCAAAAATGCTTTCTAGAGTAGTTTCTAAACGGTCAATCGCAACTGCTAGCTCACAAATTGGACATTTCAAGATCCCGCCAGTTTACAATGAACCAGTTTTAGGTTTTGAACCAAACTCTCCAGCTCGAAGCAAATTATTAGATGCTTTGAAACAAGTCAAGTCCCAAACTGAAGATATCCCTTTGATTATTGGTGGAAAAGCTATCTACACTGACAAGACATTTGAGCAAACTTCTCCATACAACCACAAACACGTTTTGGCCAAGGTTAGCAGCGCTGATGCTTCTCACGTCAATCAAGCCGCCAAAGCTTGTGCTGATGCCAAAAAAGATTGGGAAAAAGCCCCATGGAGTGATCGAGCTGCTGTCTTTTTGAAGGCTGCTGACTTGATTGCCAACAAATATAGATACCAAATGTTGGCTACCACCATGCTTGGTCAAGGTAAAAACCCACACCAAGCTGAAATCGACAGTACTTGTGAATTGATTGATTTCTTGCGATTCAATGTTCAGTATGCTGAAGAATTGTACCAACAACAACCATTGAGAAATGCTCCAGGTGTTTGGAACAGAGCTGAATATCGAGCTTTGGAAGGATTTGTGTTTGCAGCCACACCTTTCAACTTTACTGCCATTGCCGGGAATTTGGTCGGTGCTCCAGCCTTGATGGGTAACACCGTTATTTGGAAGCCATCCAATTATGCAGTCCAATCCAATTACTTGTTGCAAAAGGTTTTAACCGAAGCCGGTGTCCCTGATGGTGTTATCAACTTCTTGCCAGCTTCCAACCCAGCTGAAGTTGCCAATGCTGCTATTGAACATGAAGATTTCACCAGTTTGCATTATACGGGTTCTACCAAAGTCTTTATTGATTTGTACCAAAACATTGCCAAAAACTTGCCAAAGTATAAAACCTATCCACGAATTGTTGGTGAAACTGGTGGTAAGAATTTCCACGTTGTTCACAAATCGGCTCATGTTGCCAACGCTGCTAAAAATACTGTTCGAGGTGCCTTTGAATTTCAAGGTCAAAAATGCTCTGCCACTTCAAGAGTCTTTGTAAGTGAATCTGTTTGGCCTGAATTTAAGAAGGAATTGCAAAATGAAGTTGAAGAACTAAGTCAAGGCGATGCAACCACTGCCGAAGGTATCCACAATTTTATGGGTCCAGTTATTCATGAAAACTCTTACAACAAGTTGGCCACCAGAATTGCCGAAGGCTTGAAAGATTCCGAATTGGAATTAATCACCGGGGGTAAGACTGATAACTCTACTGGTTGGTATGTTTCTCCAACCATCTTTAAAACCACCAACATCAACCACGATAACATGAAAACTGAATTCTTTGGTCCATTGGTTACTGTTTATGTTTTCCCAGATGCCAAATATTCTGAAACTTTGGAAGCTGTTGATAAGGGTGCCAAATACGGTTTGACCGGCGCAGTATTTGCCCAAGAACGAGCCGCATTGATCGAAGCACGAGAAAAATTGCAACATGCTGCCGGTAACTTTTATGAAAATGACAAGTGTACTGGTGCTGTTGTTGGTCAACAATGGTTCGGTGGTGCCCGAAAGTCTGGTACTAATGACAAGGCTGGTAGTGGCAACATTTTGAGTCGATTTGTTTCCATTCGAAATATTAAGGAAAACTTTAACGAAATTCCAGAAGTTCTTTATCCATCTAATTATACCAAGTAACTTATTAAAAAAAAAAAAAAAAAAACCAACTGTATGTAACTATTCTATTTATCTAAAATAATCAATTATCAAGAAAAAATTTAAACTTGTGCTTGAGGGATGCATCATTGATGCACGGAAAAATTATCATGCATGTCAACGATGTGAGTAAAAATAAGGTTTAGTAACGGTGGGTAATTATGTTGGATATGTTTATGCTTGGAAATCTTAATTAGTTTAAACATCGCGCGAGCGATGGTGAGATCTCAAGATAGACTTTTTTACCCCTTTTTTTTTCACGAACACCATTTTGAAATTTTTCACCAACCGATAATCCACAAAGAATAATAATAATTAATCTAAGGTGTATCATTAGGTAGTAATTAAAAGTTCTCAAACCAAACCAACTGGCACGGTACTTAATTCCATACTTACTTGCGAGCAAACGGTGGTTTAACGAAAGAACATAACTCATTAACAGGTTGTCTTTTTTATCGGAATAACTCGCCTAGGTCATCTAAGATTGACGCGTTATACATTGTTGTGGTAGCCGAATATGACAATGTTTCTTTAAACTTGACCATAAATTTGCAATGGATAAGGTGCTATTGTCGCTATAGCACCTATGTAACAAAACCAAACTTGCCAATCTCTTACTTATCCTGCTGAGTGCCAATTAACTCTGACTGCTCAGATACCGTTTTAAATTAAAATTTGATTAAACACCAATAGAAAATAGTGGAGGAGTTTCTAATATATTGGCCCAGTAAAAAAATAAAATAAAAAAACAGGTGTGGAGCAGATAAGATAACAAGTTTTTTTAACTAATTTTTTTTCGTTTTTAGTGCAGGCAAAATTGTTAAGATCCAGGGCTTTTTCGAAGATATCAAAACAACTCATTTTTAGAGAATGCGGCGTCGGGAGGCGGGCTACCTATTTATAGAAATATCTGTTCTAAAGTTTTATGAAATTTTATTTGTAGTACGGAGCTTAACTATCCAAGCTTAATTATGCATAAAAAAGACACACCATATACCATATGTATCGTGTGTAAGACCATGCGAATAGCTACTAAATCTCGAAAGTAGTGAGAACAGAAATTTAGTTTTAAACACGACGTCTTTGTGATACTGGTCCATTGATATCAGATCTTACAAATCATTCAAATCTACAAGTAACTAGATTATTTACCACCAGAGTTTTAATACTTTGAACAATAGTCAAACTCACTAAGCACGATTAGTGCCCATTTGATCAAATACTATCGTCATTCCAATTTCTTGTTTGGTAAGGCATGTTCCATCTTTAAGCAAAAAGGAGTACTTAAAATAGGACGTGTTGGCGTTTAATCAGAATAAAGATAACTGATATAAATAGATTTATATCCACAACCACGTCGCATCAATAGAAATGCACAATTTTGACGCCTTAAGCATGCCGAAATTTCTGTTTCTGACGGATGTATTTTAAGCGCACGGCATTGCGAGTTACTGAAAAACAAGTCAATTTTACACTTAAATTGTAACTCAACAATAAAATAAAATTTCAAAATTGAAATTTATCAAAAAGTAAGTTCGCATGCATAGAAACCTATCCAATTGAAGTTGCCAAACTGAATGCAGTCAACATTGATAAAGTCTCACCCAGAAATAAAAAATATAAAAAAAAAAAGAACGGAGTTGAAGTTAAGTTTATCATTAAGCTTACCCACCTGCAGTTAATACAACGCACCTGCAGGCGTGGATATCCCACTTTTAATACGAGCCGCCCATGCATCGCCTGTTTAACCACGCAAGTTTCGGACTCAACAAAAAATTTAAATTTCCAGCCAAGCACATCTGATGAAAAACTGCCGGGATCTACTTGAGCTAATTACGCAAGTTCGGGCTAGCCGAGAGGTTGATGCAAACAAACTTGACAGTCCCGTCTTAGTTACTATAGGCAGTAGTAAAGAGCAGTCCTAGCTTCTGGAATTAAGTTCCTTCGTTAAACGGGATCGCATTAATTTACCGCAGCGGTCAGGGGGATCATTAGCAATAATTAATTTTAAACGGGAATTGGACCCCATTAAGTTCAAAACTAAAGCGTGGCTTAACCACCCCCACCCAAGCACTGTTACCAATGTCAACATTAATTTTTTTCCTTTATAAAAAATTAAGGCAGTTGGTTAACACTTTCAGTGCTCAAACTAGCAGGAATTCTAAAACCCCTACCCATCTCCTCCGCTGTCAAATCTTTCAAAATTCTAAATGGTCGAGACCTCCAAATAATAACATGTCCACTCATGGCTTTGATCCAAATAGGTAGTGCCAATACTTCTCTAACCAACCAAACGCATAACCACTCTTTCAACCGTCGTCTACCACCAACACCACCACCGACATTACTTGGCACATCGCTATCAGGAGAATAGTATTTGGTTGCAAAAAACGGTACTTTATCAGTCATTTCAACATTCCCAAATGATAACAAGTTGTGAAAATGCCAATAATCTATACAGCACCAAACAATCATGTGGCAAATAAACCATAACCAAAAGCTAAACCCAAACAAGATTTTCACACCAGTTGCTCCTAAAATACCACATACGATTGATTCAGTAGTAGGTTCAACCATCGTGGCAGCCAAAACCATATATCTTCTAACTCTCAACCATCTAACCCTTCTATCTAAATATCCCCTTGTTGATACCGTTGACTGGGGTTGTACCACCGAATCGCTGCTCATTGCTGTTCGACCTCCATTTTGCCATAGCGCTTCAGCAATCATATTATCTTCGGCGATATACTGTGCAAATTTATGAATGCCTCCGGCTGCTTTGATTAAATCGGATTTTCTATACAGATTGCTTTTACCCATAACACATGGTGCAATAGCTGCGGTATTGATTGCGGTATAAAACTTGGAATGAGAAGTCAGCATGAACATTTCGTCCAGTTTGGCCCCGAAATTAGCATGCCATCCAGGAACAATCGAAATTGCCATTGGTAAATGATGAACCAACTGTATTTTGGGGTTATTGAATAATTCTACTGACCTACCCATGGCTCCTTTACTAACCCAAACATTTGAATCTAATACCCATAATATATCATTTTTAGCATGTCTAAAAGCTTTGGATAAATTGTTGATTTTTGGATTGGGACCATGATAATCTGATCCAACCATCAACTGTGCATCAACTGTGTCGGAATATTTATGAATCAAGTTTTGAACCACTTGTACTGCTGGATCATGTTCATCTTCCACACAAAACAAAATTTCAAAGTTGGGATAATTTTGTTCGAAAGCGCTAGAAAGGCATGCTTCCATCTCAGTATCAATACCTTTCAGGGGCCGAAGAATTGATACTCCGGGATACGTGCTAGTGTGAGGTGTATGGAATCTAGTGTTTTTCTTCTTAACTACACAAGCGCCTAAAACTGATAGTGAAAAAACCACCACAGACCATACAAAAAAGACAATTCCAATTATCCAGATGATCATATTACGATGTTCTGGTGGGATTATTTCAGAATCTGGAATTTCATCTCCCATTGTTACAATTGTTTTGTGGCAATAAATAAAGAATTAAAAATGAAGAAGAAGAGGAAGAGGAAGGAAAAAAAAATTGTGCCGCGTAAAAAATTTAAGGTTTTTTTTTGTTTTTTTGGGACGGTGCGTGTGTGTGGTGTGTAATTTATTGAGCCTGTAGCTAGCTTTAGCGGCTTATTATTCGGCGTTTAGATCGTAATGTTTTCCTCCGACAGTTCCGGAGATTTTTGTATTTTTTGGGGAAAAAATGTGCCGATTTCTCCGTCACGTATCTGCTTATTAATAATTAATTATACACAGTTGATGCTATCAAACCAATTAATTCAAAAATATGTACATCACCTTCTATAGGCTTTTAGGATTTGGTCAATTAATATAGTGGTGATCGTTTTAATGCATTTTATGTCTAGCTACACTTGTTAATTGAATGATGCCTTTTTATGAAAGTTTGTAACATTTACTACTAAATCAGCATCATGCCCGGCAATAAAATTTTTAATGTTTTTATTTATGGGCTGGTCATGATATATCGAACATTGTATCCTTGAGACTGCTCCGGCACGTACACTTGCCCGGCCTAAATTTTCAATCTTAGCCGGCCGCATGGTGATAAATGTATCAGATGTTACTGAAATTATCTAAGCTGTATTTACAATAATTGAAGCGGCCTATCGTATTCAAATCCTACATCATAATGCATGTATATATATCTGATATGCGTTCTGTTGTTGTTGTTTTTTAATGGATGTTTCTTCTGAAAACTTCAAACCCGGGCATCGGTCGTGACAGCTGCGGAATTATAAGGTTACAATATTTAGTATCTGATACTGCGATATCATATGCATGTTTTTAAATTTTTAATGTTAAGCGACCCTAAGAACCCTAGCTACCAATTGCTTAAGACTTCTGTATACTTAAGCTTACTTTTTTAGAATTGAAATAAAATGCACTTCGATCAGAGACGCGGGGATGAAGACCAAGCTTAGTCGAGCATATGGGGCCGCGCTTAAGTAAATCGATTAACACCATCACTTAACTATAACGGCGCTGATGTAGAAGTATCATTGATATGCTTATTATCACACTTGGCCTCATCATATGATCTACCGGTGCTTAAAATATACATGGTTAAGGTATGGGTAACGTCGAGATCTGGATATCTCCACTTAGCTACAATATCATACATCCACCATGATCCTCATTTATAATTTTTCCAGATTGACAAAATTATATAAAGAAACACGCTGGCTGCATTCCATCAACACCATTTTAGATATCTATATTATAACTGTTAAGTTTACGCTTTTTACAACTAGTGAATCCCCAAACGGCTGCAGATGTTCCTAGGGGCAAAAATTAGCTTGCACCTTTTACAGTCATGAATGATCCCAACTATCGATCGGTGAATTTTTTATAATTAATTAAGGTAATGTTCCTTATTCATTAATTGTAAATCTAATTATAGCAAAACTGTAAGCATTCTGATAAATTTATTGCGAGCATTCTTGTTCTAGAATGTTACTCGAACCATATTCGAAGCTTCGTTAATTAAGAATTGCATCCAGAACGCAATTTGATATCATCGACGAATAATAGGCACGATGAGCTATATTTGTCTACCTTCTTAATTAAGTTTTTATAATTATACTTATATTTATATTTTTCATTCCAATAGCAATCAATTGCCATGGTAATAGGTACCAATTTGCCTAATCGGCAATAAGTCAATAATATTTGAAACTTGTTTATCATTCACTTGCAAAAAAAATACGGGGCACACTGAGATGAACTTGAGTCTAGTGTTCAGAATTCACAGTCAAAGCCAGCTGTTACACGCAGGTAGGCCTGCAGGCCAGGGACGTAATTATTGGCTGCGGCATGGGACGTAGCATATTATTAGTACCAGCCGCTGGGCTCAGAATAATCAAGTAGAAGCGCATTATAACTTTGGCACGTAACTTTATCTATGCCCAATATAAATCTGAATCATACGTATGCAAAAATTAATCCGAGATTTGTAAACGAGTAAAAAGAAATACACTCACCAAAATTCATCAATGGCCGCTTATCAAACTCAATATGAGGCCATCACATAATATGGCAATAAAATACATTTTTTTAATCCAAGGTTTGACATTTTCACTTGCCTTATACCATCGTATACTATATAGAGAGAAATGTGGCCTAAAAATGCTGCCTCAAATTTGGCTTTATTGATTTGACAGATTTATTCAGTATCCCACGTTTTATTATCACTACTCGGCTCCCTCACACGGTTCTGTTCGTAAGCTTAAGTGCTCATGCCCTGACTAAAAATATATATAATTGCGCGTGACCTACAAATTGCTGTGCTTGAGCACAGAGCCGCCACCGCCGCAAAACTTTGTTTAGAACAAACTTTGAAATAATATATTCTGGCCCTCATTCTGCAGTACAACACTGTAGTGGAAGAGCTTGAGGTTTATTCAGGGCCAACTTCATCAAGCCAGGATCGGCAAAATTAATGAAAATCTCGTTTCCATACCCTACAAAATAATGCATGAATATGGCGATCGGAACAGTATGTGTGCTGAAAATATGAGGGGCAACTTTTTGTTTTGTTTTTTTTTGTTGGTTCATATAAAATTTTCGTCTAATCGGAGTTGGCCGAAAAATTGAGCATATCAGAATCATTACCGGTGCTCCACTTTTCCCATATGTATCAATATCGATCTGGGTGGGCTACACTATACTGATTGTGATTTTTTAAGATATAAACTAAATGGACTATTGGTAAATAAATATATTATGTACATAAAATATAAAAATAAAACAAAATTTTATGCGGAGCATTCAGAGCTCTATATGCGTTTTTAGATACTGATTCTATTTTGAACTTCTTGATGAAAATGACAATTAGATCACCATCAATGACTTTGAGTAATTATATGGATAATCTTTTTATAGTCTAGATTAGGACCCTTACCGAACTTTCAATCTAGTTACCGGATTGGTTCTATTACTTAAGCCAAAGCCGGTGCAGTTGGTGATTTGTCATGGTGTTATGGTTTATACGGCATTAATAAGCCCCTTATACATATGTATTATAACGGTTCTAGACCATTTTAGAGATTAATAAGCCCCTTATATATATTATAACGGTTCTAGGCCATTTTAGAGCTATATTCGGTTCCTTGCTACATGTTTTCCCGTTTTGATCACTGCACAAGTTTACTGGGGACGGCTTTATAGTTTTTAGAATCGATGATCATAAGCTGAATTAGTAATGAAAAATAGACAGCGATTGATAGGTAGTTACTATCCGACGATTTCTGATCCTAGAATTTACCGCTGATAATATAGGATATATATTTATTGGTCGATCTTGAATCACAACGCACACCATATATGTACACACATTGGATTGAATGCTACAAGAATAGACTTAACTTATCTACAAGCTTAGGGCTTCGGTTTCCGATAAGGATGGATTTAAAATAAAAAAAGGCGGTCCTTCAATTGCGACATTAGAGATGATCTGTAAAGCAGTTTCAACACACATTTAGACTGAAACAAAATTGTTCCAGCGGTAAATAAATGAGTCTTGGTTACGTACGCATTGAGCGCCTTGAAAGATATAAGATATTACCATAATATCTGATGTTAGCCACTTATAAATTCGATCGAAATATCGATATTAAAACTCTACCAATTGGTAAAATAACAAAAAAAAAAAAAAAAGAAGAAGTTTGAAGTGAGTTAGAATTCGAAACTAGGAAAAGTGCGTCTCGGTGGATCACCCCCACATTGTCTAAAAAGAGAGCCTACCAAAAAGCAGTTGCAATCGCGAATGATCAGCTGGCATCTTGAACAAGCGGGTTTGCCGTAAATTTATATAATGGTAATAGCTCTGCCTTTTATCTTAAATAAGTTGGTATTTTTTTTGAATCATCCATTAACTAAGTGTTTGGTTCGAGTTATAGTATACTAGTGCATGTTCATCGGAGTGATGTGTATCAGTTTCCCTCTTTTGTCGAGTTTCAACCTCATGGGGATTGGTTCTCTGGCGTCAAGAATAACCTACCATCGATGTTAAGGATTTTAGATAAACTGTCTTGTGCATGGTGTTATAATTAGCGCTAATGATATGAATTCCTTTTCACTGCTATACATCCATAGCGAATGTTCGATTCAAATATTGCTAGTTAGGTACCAGATCTCAATTTATGTATTTATATCTAGAGAGCATCATTATGATTTCTGAACAATAGAAGAACTTACATGAACCGCTTGGGGCTTTTGTTAGTTATCTAAACTTTTAAGGCGGGAATGTTGTTGAAAAAATCAATATAATAATATTATAATCCAGATAAATGTATTAATAGCATTATATATATATATCAGATATATATATAATTATTGCTGCAGAGATTGTAATGCTCAAACAGCAATACTAAAACAGCAATGCGCATAGCTCGCTTATAACTTGTTATTAAGCGATAATTAGAGTATAACATTTAGGCCCATGCGTACTGCAAACTTATTTACAAATCATTATTATGGGTCATCTGAGCCTCACTAGGGAGATCCAGATATAGAAACTTTTAATCCTTGGTAAACATTCTAAACCTTCAATAGCCATATTTTGATTAGGTATACCACCACCCAATGTTTTCAAAGTCAAATACTGACATTGCAGTGCAGCTCTGTCTGCCATTCTAAGGTGTTTTTTTGTTTTGTTTATATAAATACATAGATAAGTATCAGATATAATGTGGGCTAGCTAGAGTTAAAACATGCGTGACGATGCAACTACTTTAAATTTTGACTCAGAGTTTTGGTATGCACTGGGAATTTACTCCTAATTAACGTGGGAGGGGGAGGGGGAGCCAGAAGCTGCGTATTTACTGACTACATCTGATAGAACCATCCGGATCATGATCGATGGTTTTGAGACAACTTGTACAATTTAGGAAATAAAAGAAAAAAGAAAAAAGAAAAATGGACCAATGTTTTGAATGAGCTTCTCTTAATTTTCTTTTTTATCTGCAAATTTCATCGGCTGCGGGAACTACTCACAAAACCCGCATTCAAAAAAGATTGTTGTAAGCTTTAGAATAGAAAAACTGCCACCTCACTGTACTCTAATAAATTGCCCTAAAAGCTGAAGAGAGGGTTTTCGGCCCAAAGCTCGTTTCTATATACATGACCTTCTCATTCGTTTTGATCAAATTTTTGCTACTAATACTCCAGCCGCTGTTCGGTACGAACTCACGATCAGCCATCTTAACGTTTCCAGTTTCACTTGTAATCAATCAAGCAGTTTTTATATCTCGCTTTTTCAAACGAACTTACAACTTATCTTGTGTCTAAAATACTACTATAATTATGCATCAAAACGGTAAGGTCTAACCTAAAGAGAGAGACACACAAATTTAATTTTTCATTGTTAGTTAACCCCAAATTTTCTTCCTTTTCAGGCGTTCGAAATCTCTTATAACTGTAGTAGCAGTACTATAGCCATACTTTGGTCAGCTGATTATTTGAATTCTAAATTATAATAATCTCTCCTTGAGCTCGGTACAAAACCCGACGATTTATTGTCTTTTTTCCAAGTTCCTATTAATTTTTCAGCTCTAATGCTACAATCAGATCATAGAGTCAACTGGAGAGAAAGAAAAAAAAAAAGAAATTAGCGCGGACCTAATTCTTTTTTCTTTTTTGTTTTT
>JAJLUN010000061.1:0-22545 GCA_030564365.1 Blastobotrys arbuscula | reverse complement strand
TATTTTATTTTACCAACGCGCCTGCTATGAGTTCAAAACCCAAGAACGACGGCAACAGCAACAACAACAACAGTAAAATCGCAAATAACAATGATATGCCAGCGCCTCCAATCAAACGTCGCAGAACAAGCAAAAACAATGATAAAAAGAAAGATACCAAATCAAATACCAATGCCAGCAGCGCTAGTGGAAACAACAACAATAGATCTGTAATCGGGGTGACAAGATCAATATCTGCATGTCAAAGATGTAGGTCTAGAAAAACAAGATGTGATCAAAAATTCCCTTCGTGCACTGCATGTTTAAAGGCAGGTGTAGAATGTGTTGGTATCGATGCTGCAACAGGAAGAGAAATTCCTCGATCATATGTATCGCATTTAGAAGATCGTGTCACATTTTTGGAGGCTAAATTACATCAGAATGGTATTGAATATGACGAGAAGGCTCAAAAGGACTCGGAAACCGCTGCGAGTAAAAATCCAAAGAAGCGTGAGCCTGAATCTGCGGCGGCTCCGGGAGGATCCACTGCTGCACCGGCGTCCAAAGTATTCAACTTGATGTCTAGTGTAAAAATGGTCAATGATCGGCCACCAAAGCAGAGACTGGGGACATTTTTGGGCCAATCTTCTGGGTTATCGTTTGCACGAATTTTATTTACAGCAGTCAAACAACAGCAACGACATCAAAGTAATGCCAGCAAAAACTCAGTCTCACAACAAGGTGGTATTAACAATAATAACAATAATAATAATGATAAGAAGGCCAAGTTACCAGCTCCAGAACCTGAACCGCCAAAAACTAAACCAGCGAGATTACCAACAAAAGAAGTTGCCGAATCATTACTTTCAGCCTATTTTTCTCAAGCAAATGCACAAATGCCAGTATTACACCGAGAAGAGTTTTTGCACAGCTTTTTTGAACCAATTTATGGTAGATTATCAACCAAAGTTTCATTGGCAAGTGACTATACAACAATTAATGCGGAATTATCAGATGAAAAAGATATGGAATCATATTATTTTAAATATTGCTATAATGTACCGGAGCCTGAACAAAATGATGCCTCAACTCTGGGTAAGCCAAATGCTTGTTTATATTTTTTGAATATGGTATTCGGTATTGCGACTTCAATTCATCAACAGCAGTATCCAGCTCACATTTCAGAATCTTATAGATTAGCGGCTGCTCATCATTTTGATGCAGTATTTTCATCAGCAAATCGATTGGAATCACTGCAAGGATTGTTATTGATGGGACTGTATAGTATTATGAGACCGGCTACGCCAGGTGTTTGGTATGTGCTGGGTAGTTGTTTGCGATTGTGTATAGATTTGGGACTACATTATGAAGGCGGGTTAAAATCATGGTCTAATCATCATAATAATCATGGTAGTGAACTTCATACTAATCCTGGGGGTATGGAATTCGATGCAGCAACTTTAGATATGAGGAGAAGATTATTTTGGTGCACGTATGCTTTGGATAGACAGGTATGTGTTTATTTAGGTCGGCCATTTGGTATCGCAGATGAATCAGTCAAAGTATCATTCCCAAGCGAATTAGATGACGCATTAATAAATCGACAAGCGGCTGATAAACAAGTTCAAGATTTTTCAAGGGAGAGTAGTAATTCACCATCATATAAAGCAGTTGCACTATCATTTTTCAAAATGCGGCAAATCCAATCAGAGATTCAACGGGTATTGTATGATTGTTCAGAGCTACCAAGAAAATTCAAAAGTATGAATGAGTGGAAACAAGCCATGACCAGGAAACTGGAAGATTGGCATGATCAATGTCCAAAGTCTAATAGGAAGATGAATTGTAATTTCAATGTGGCATTTTTTGAGCTGAATTATCATCAAACACGATTATTATTATATGGGTTATCACCAGGTAACACCATACCGACTGTTGAATCGTATTTAATAATTGCAGATGCTGGGGAAAAAGTTATCAAAAAGTATCATGAATTGCATCGAAAAAGAAGTATTAATTATACCTGGGTTGCAGTACATAATTTATTCATGTCTGGAACGTCATATTTGTATGCATTATATCATTCACCAGAAGTTCGGGCAGGTACAAGCTTGGAAGAAATTGATTTTAATACGCTAGCATGTATCCATGTTTTGAGTTCAATGACTGATAGATGTGATGCAGCAGCAGGATGCAGAGATAGTTTTGAGCTATTAACTGCTGCTATTATGAAATTGTGTTATAATGAAAAGGCTGGCATCGTTATGAATTTCAACAGCACACCAGCTCCAAGTATCACTGCTACTTCTGCAATAGCAACCACAACAACTGATCATAATAACAACAATAGCAATGCTGTGACGCCGATTACTAATGAGTCTGCTGGAGATGGGGTTGATCCACAGTCAATGTCGCCATTTAGCATGGCTGCAGCCAGAAGACAGTCAATGAAACAAGAATTGAAAAATGTCGATGAAATGGAAGGTATTGAACCTCCACCTGGGTCTGATATAAACTGGCCAATGCCAGATGATTTGGAATTATTTTTCCAAGAGGCTGCACAACTGGAAGGTATTTCACCGGATTCAATGCGAACTAGCGGTCCAGGCACCAGTGCATCACCAGAAACTTCACACTGGTATTCTCATCCATCATCGGAACATGAAGGTGGTGGTCCAATGGTTATTGAACAAGGTAGAACTCACCATCCTCATCCCCAACATTTACATCCAAATCATGCACACCACCCACACCATCCTCATCACCCTCATCATATCCCACCTCAAGAACGGAACGATCAACAGCGGATTTATGATTTAATAAATGAAGTACCTTTGGCACCTATCTGGGATCAGTATTTTGCCACGGGCGGTGGTTCAGGAGCCGGTCCTGCTGCAGGCGCTAGTGGGACTCCTCCTAACCAGACAACTCCAATGACTGATATGCTGAATACAAGATGGCCACAGTAGTTTATATTTTTTATTTATTTATTGTCTTTTTTTTTTTTTTTTTACAAGCTTTTGTTTTACGACATGTATGTATATTTATTAATAGAATAATTTTGATTTACCTCGACGAAATAGCGTTTAGGTAGATTTCCGCTTTTTGAACTATAATTTTCAAAAATTTGTCTTTTTCAAATGTTTTTGCATTATATTGTTGGGTACGTATAGCCATTGCACGAATTTCCCCCCGGTCAGTCCAGTATCCTTGGATTTCACACAACGCAAAATCCAACTCTAAACATTCGTTATCCACCTGATCAGTTGATTTGATAGTTTGAATATCGACCTTTATTGTTGTCGTAGAGTTTGCACTTCTTTCCAACCCCTTTAGTTCATTTAACAAGAGGTATCCTTTGTTGACATATTGAGATCTGTCGGTTATAACACCGTAAACTTTGATAAGATCACTTGTTGAGGTATTGTGTTGGTTTATGCATGGTTTTCGGGCGGCTAGGTGAGAGACTGTCACCAATAGCATTCATAAATTAGTAAATAAAAAATAGCACCACGTTTTTCTGTCAACGCGTGAATGGAAAAAAAAAAAAATTTGTCTGCAAGTAAATTATTTTAATAAACACGATATGCTTTCTGTTCTTACTGCTTTATTTTTTAGCCCTGTGCAAGCGGGCGGTTTGTTTAAATTGATTCCAACAAGTGCAAGCGTAAGTCCCTATGTGTCAAACTTTTACCCTGGCTATAGTTCAACAGATCTACAATGTCGAAAAAAAACAGGCTGGTGCGGCTCTAAATTTCACTAATGATTTTCTTTGAATACCTCAATCCATGAATTTCCCTCCCCCGAATGTCGAATTCAACGTTGAAAGGAAAAAAAGGTTATTAGAATTCTCCTATGAATATTTTGAATGCCGGTGTCACCAGATATTTTAATTTTAATTTTTTTCAAAAATTTAGTCGTTTTAATTCGTAGTAGTTTATATAGGCTATAAATAAAAAAAATGATTTTGAAGGGTGAATTGGAGCGTTACATTAAATTATCGTCATATATTTCTGGCGACTGCAAGGCAGATTATGAATTAATCAATATTGCCAATAGGCTAGGTAAGTACTGTTCTCGATACACACCGCAACGACATTGTAGCCGTACGCTGAAAATTGGGTTAGAGAACATGTACGGTGCCAAAAGAATTGACCGTGAGCACGACCAGTTGGTTACAACGAACATGTGCAGTGAGCTGATAGATTTTATTGAATACAGCGACAATGAAGTTACAGAGACTGAAAAAAATCTATTACTAGTATCCACTTGGGAGCCTAATAACCGTGTTTTGGACGCAAAACGAAAGCAATTCACTGATTATATGATGAAACGCCGAGCTAGTCTTGGGGTTATTTATTTCAACGACTTTTTGGAGACTTATTATTTTGGGGGTAGTAAATATAAGTCTCCACGAAAAATTGATACTTGTTATTATGATAAAGATATTAAACGGTTTATTCGAAAAACTAGTAGGTGGAGTGCAATACATTTGGACATTGATGGGACTGTTTATAATTATGACAACAAATTGAAAAGATTGTTAAAGAGATGGTTTAATATGACACCCAAAGGTAGGTAAAAAAATTGGACCTTGAGGTTCCAGGGAAAGCTCCAAAGTACATTGGCGGGAATATTTCTTTTATAATTACATACTAATAGATGAACAATAGAAACTAACTTAAAACTTAAAATGTCTTTTAAGACCCGATATACGATAAAGAAAAAGGTGGGAAAAAAAAAAAAAAAAAGGGTGTTCTATACAAATATCTGTTAATAAAAACTTATACTGATATTTTTGGATATTGTCCACCAGACCTTGCCAGTTGTTTTTGGCGACGATGCGCCTCCATCACTAGCTTTTTTGATGGCTTGACAATTCGCCGATTATAACCTTCTTCAGTCAAATCGCCACCGTATTTCAGATCCAACTGTAATAAATAACACATCAAACTACTGGTACCCTTCAATTCATTTACCATATTGGGAGACTTTGCCATTGCAGCCGCCGCCAACGAAGCTACAGCAGAAGCTGTATCTGCAGTGACAAATGGGTACCCGTCACCTAAATCCTCCTCTTTAGTATTTACAAAATTCAAATAAGTTTCACAGTTTTGAACCTCTGATCTACCCGGTAGACCCAAGAACCCCGCCAACCCATACACAGACAAACTCGGTTTGACATAATATAAATGACATGCACATAATTCCAAAATATCTAGATCAATAGGGGCAGACCGCATTCTGGGTTTGCCAAATAATCGCATTGAATCTACATGGTATGCCTCTGGATCATCCAGTATCTGATAAAAGTTTTTCAAAAATTCGTTCAAGTCGGGTAATTTCTTCACCGTATGTGAATGTCTCGCCATTGCTAAATTGCATAATATTGAATAAATAATTGAATAGTGATTTGTGCCGCACGGGAATTCACTGATTTCTAATCGATCTCCATTAATGTCCAAACTATTCCCGCTTGGTAACCCGCCAAACACTGTATGGAAATAATTCAGCACCCTAGTCGTACTAGCCCAATGCCCTACCTGTCCTATTGCCACCCGGACTTGCTCCAATTGTTCTGGGGTTTCTGTCCCTGTACATTCTGTTAATATATACAACTTACCCCGCAATGTCGACGGCACATGCAAATTAAACCTCCAAACATTCATTTTCATTTCCATTAATATCTCAAAGGCATTGTTATTGGCTCTCCTTTGATAACATTTCATTGCTTCTTTAAATAGTTTTTTTTCTTTAGTAGTTGACACTTGTGTCGGCTGCTCGGTGAAGTATGCACACGGTGAATCTTCATACAGCTTTTCTCGAACTATTGTCCCAGTGACAGTCACCAAATGTTGCCACAAATTTATATTAAATAGTCGTATATGCTTAAAGTGTCTGGATGCCCACGCTATAGCATTATCAAATCGTTTATCTTCATCTTTTAGTACCGGGAATAAATTCTCTGGAGATCCTGCCATGTCGGCCATATGGTCGCTATAGTTGATCTCTATGCGTGTGGGCACTGTCGTATATTGGTATTCTTCCACCCTTGCCATGATAAAATGGGCCAGTGATTTTTCGGCATCACCGAATGTTGGTGCACCTATTGAAGGTATCATATTATTATTATTATTATTATTGCTCTTGGTGCAAAGGGATTTCAAAAAAAAAAAAAAAAAATTGTCTGTGAAAAAAAATGTGCTTGGGACCTAAATCTTTGTCTTCATGCACAATTACTAGACATATATATAACGGGCACGATGGAAAAAAGTAAGAATAAAATAATATACAAAATAAGAATAGAAAAACACATTAAACAACTATAGAAAAATAATCAACTATATATAATAAAAAAAATGGTGTTAAGGTAACGCACTTGGATAGCAATGAGCATCAGTCCGCTCAAGCACTTTTAGGGAATCACCAACTTTCACCTTAAACCCGGTTTGATTATTAACCAAGTTCATGCCAAAACAGGGCCCATACTTAGCACCTGGGTCAATTCGTCGGAAAGACATCATTGTTTTCAACGGTTCACTATTTGGTTCAAACTCACCCTTATTCAAATTAACAGTGGTGACTCGGCATCTAATATTTCGACATGGAACAAACCAGGTATTTTCCCCAATTCTCAACTGCCGCCAGTCATCTTCATCCCATGGTTTGGCAGTATCTGCAATCACCATATTAGGTCGAAAGTTTCGTGCTTGAATAATAACTTCACCATTTGTCTTTTCTTCGACTTTTCCGCGCAGGTCTTCCAATGATTTTTCGTTAATCAAATTACCTGGGAAATAATCCTGGAATGATGAGTTGGCTTCTCTGTCTACTGCACCATTTGGAACACCTTTGCTCACCAGTCTTCGCTTATCAGCGGCGACAATTGTGGTCGTTCCATTATTAGTACCTCGAACAAAATCAAAGAACTTGCCAATTTCTGGATAATAACTTCCAATGTTGATTGATTCTGGCGTCTCATCCCAAATCCATGCATCGACTCGTGGACCTTCATTGATGATATTTTCTGGCAAATCCAGAGGAATTCGCAACTCCTCACCTTTATATTTTAAGACCAATTCATTGTTGGATTCATCAAGTTCCGGTTCAATCAAAGTAAATTGTGGTACCTCTCGTTGTGTCAAAAATTTAAACGCTCTTGGATCATCTGGATTTTTTTTATCTGGCTCACAGACCATATATTGTCGATCGTGTTTGAAACCAAATTCATTAATCTCACATTCTTGCAATTCAATACCTCTCAAACTTTTCACAGGATGAATGAAAATTTGTTTAACGTAAGCGTTTGATTCGGGTTCGGATTCTGGTAGGACTAAGTTTTTGATATAACTCAACATCTTATGATATTACTAAATATTTTTGAAAAATAGATAGTTGTTGAAACAAATCCAATCTTTTTTTTTCGTTTGTTTTATCCTCCATTTTAATAATCTGAACAAAGGGCCTCGAACCGGGGGGTGGGAGCGGGGCCCGGAGGCCCAGCTGGGGGCCGATCGCTCGCAATGGATTTTAGGTTTAAATAAGGCAACCGTATGCGGCCATTCTTGGCGCCTTGATCCGTCGACCACGGACACAGAATTCCCAAAAAGGGATCAGTGTTCAAAATTGGTCAATCAGATAAAGTTTTATCAAAAGTATAATCAGGGAAAAAAATTATTTATTAAAGCTTGACACCATTTAAGCGGTAAAGCCACATCGTCAATTATTTATTTATTTATTTTTGGCACTACAACAACTGTAACTTCCACCAAAGTTTGTCTGATTAAGGTTACGAAACCGCAACTTATTATAACCTTCTCGTATTTAAATAACGCATCGTGCTTACTACTATACCAACTGAACCCATTGCAACAAAGTGTACATGCTAATGTTAATAATTTTACAAATGCTCAAACTTTATAAAACCTCAAAATAAATTCTATAATACAAATATATAAAAAAATCATTATTTCATATTATCATTCCATATTCTTATTGTAAGCTTCCTTCGCAATTTGTTTCAAAACTTCCAGTTCCCCACCTTTGGAACATAAGTCGTAAAAATGAGACTGTTTATTTAATAATAGCTGATGCGGCTCACCGTATTCCACTGCTCGGCCCTGATCCAGCACCAAAATTTTATCATAATCCATAATTGATCTCAATCTATGTGCAATTGTCAACAACGTAGTAGTCCCAAACTCTTCTCTGATAGTCTTTTGAATCTTAGCGTCAGTGTCATAATCAATAGAAGCAGTTGCTTCATCTAATAACAAAACTTTTGGTGTTTTCAATAAAGACCTTGCCAAACACATCAACTGTCGTTGACCTTGAGACAAATTTGCACCCCCTTCAGAAACACTATTATTTAAATTCAAAAACTGATTTGAATTTTCACCCGTGGCTACTGAATCGTTTTCGTCTCCACCCCCGACCAAATGAACTCTTCTCAATGATTCAAATACTTGATCATCAGTATACAAATCAAATGGGTCTAAATTAGATCTAATTGTACCCACAAATAATGTCGGGTCTTGTGGGATAATTGCCAATACTTGTCGTAGGTCCTTTAACCCAATAGTTGAAATATCCACCCCATCGATTGTAATGTCCCCGCTGTCCGCCTCCAATAATCTGAATAATGCTGTGATAATAGTACTTTTC
Source organism: Blastobotrys arbuscula (assembly GCA_030564365.1). Classification (NCBI taxonomy): domain Eukaryota; kingdom Fungi; phylum Ascomycota; class Dipodascomycetes; order Dipodascales; family Trichomonascaceae; genus Blastobotrys; species Blastobotrys arbuscula. The sequence goes on along the minus strand of JAJLUN010000061.1, from coordinate 13,902 downwards.
CCTGCACCAGTTCTACCAACAATTCCAACTTTATTGCAAGATTCAACTTTAAACGAAACATCTTTAATAACCAACGGTAAATTATCCGCATATCTTAAACTCAAGTTGTTGAACACTATTTCACCCTTTGAGGGCCAGTTTGGTGGAGGTCGAGAATCTTCAATAACCATATCAGCTTCTGTCTCTATTGTCATTGTTTGCATTACTCGTTCAACACTGTTCAAGTTCATTTCAATCGATGCATAAAACCTCACCGCCCATAGCATTAAGCCATTAAATGCCAGCGCATATGACAATGATAGCCCTGCCAACCCAGAATCAATATTGTCAACATTAATTATAACCAGCGCGGCAGCGATAAATGAAACAAGTGCACCAGCAGTATCAACTCTGAAAGATAACCATCGATTCGCAACCCACATGTAGTAAAATGGACGATTGTTATTATCAACTTTTGCCAAATTATTTCTAATAAATCGTTGTTGATCACCGTACGCTCGAATCGTCAAAACACCATTCAACGTTTCACTAAACGATTGGAAAATATAACTTCTGCTAATGGAATCCATTCGGTTTAGTTCTCGACTTGTTGACAAATATAACATTCCAATATACCAATAGATTGCAAAAATAAAGACGCTTGCTATTAAAAAGGCTGGGGTGATACTAGCAATTAAAATAGCTGTAGCTGCAGCTGATAAGAGGAATCTGAACAAACCCATCGTCAATGGAGCAATACCTTGGTCAATAGTTTCAATATCCTTAGAAAACCTATTCATAATCCGGCCAATCGGAGTCGAGTCAAAAACCCTAGATTTGGCATGTAAAACACGATGCATCATGGTACTGAAAATCTTTTGAGATGCAGAAATTGAACCGGTATAAACAAATATCTCTTTTGAAGCTGATAAGGTCATATTCACCAACCCAATCAATACATAAACGGCCAGGTAGTATTTCGATCCATGCTTGTCCGCCATGATCTCCTCTGATACTTGAGTCAATATATAATTGGTATACCCGTCAAACTGTGCAGCAACGTGCAAAACCCCTTGAGCTGCCATTCCTTTAATAGTCCATTCTCGTAACCACCATGCTTGCAAAATGTCAGTTCCTCTTTGTAATACTAGAATACCAATAAACCCAAGCCAATACCAATAATTGCCCATCCAACCCAAGTAGTTTTTGTAAACTTGCTTATCAACAATACCTCTAACCCTTTCTTCTTCTTTAATAAGCGTTGTATCTTTACCATTTTCGTCCCCCGAGCTATCTTTCGTTCTAGTACTAGAATTATCGCTTGCTGCTCTGGCTGACGGGTTTGAAGAATATGAGGGTTCTGGATGTCGTTTTAAGTATTCAGGACTTAACTTACCAAGCTGGACCAATTCTTTTGGAGAACCTTGGCATGCTACCCTGCCATTATCAATTAAAACCACATGAGCCGCGCCAGCTACTGTCAAAGCAACATTATGAGACACCAACAGTATAGTTCGGTTAGATACCAACTCACCACAAAAACAGTTTTGATAAAGTGACAATGCAGTATCAGAATCAACAGCGCTCAGACAATCGTCCAATAATAAATGCCGCGACCTAGAATAGATAGCACGTGCTAAAGAAACCCTTTGCTTTTGACCTCCTGATAATGTAACTCCCTTTTCGCCAATCTGAGTTTGGTCTCCATAATCTAAAATTTCCAAATCCCTTCCCAAAGCACATACCATCAAAACTTTATTATACCTTGACTCGTCGTATTCAGTAGCAAACAAAATGTTATTTTTCAAAGTATCGTTTAATAACCAGGGCTGCTGTGAGCAATATGCAACAGTTTCTGTGAATCCTGTATATGGATCTTGCTTAGCTCCTTCACGAGTCATGCCACCTGGTAAAAATATGCTGCCTTTTTCCAATGTCATTTCACCTAACAATGCCATCAATAATGATGTTTTACCCGACCCAGTAGGACCTGCAATAACAGTCATTTTTCCAACTGGAAAATTAATATTCAAATCTTGTAATTTAAAATTATAACCAACAGCGTCATCCCCCCAACTGAATGATGCATCGTTTTCAAATCCAACAATTGGAGAACTTGGGCCCCTAGGAATATTTAATTGATTATATTTATCAGTTTCGTCTTCTTCCAAAAACTGATGTAATCGATCAATAGATACTTTAGCTTGTAACACTGATGATAACATACCTGCCAGCTGATCCATTGGAGCCCGCAAAATGTTGAACAAGGCTAACGATGTGAAGGCCAAAGCACTTGTCAGCTCTCGTTTTTGAATTAAAGTGTATGAGCCGAATGATAAAGCCGTGATAATTAATGGTGCTCCATAAAATAAACATTGACCAAACGCCCAATAAATATACCTCTTTTTTAACAATTGCAATTCTCTTTCTCGAACTTTATTTATTTGTGATGCAAATTTATCTTCCCATGCAAAAAATTTAATAATCTTAATGCATTGTAAAACTTCATTCGTCATTTGAACCCTTTGGTCGGTAACACTCAACATCCTTCTTTGAATTTTACTAAAAGTTCTAGAAAACATGTAGTTCAAGGGTGAAATACAACACATACCAGCAGCTCCTAAAAATGCACTTTTATCCAAAACTTGGTACAATAACAAAATTGCAACAACAATTTGGATAATTGCGCTAGCAAAAGAATGCAAATACCCGGATAATTCAGCTACTTTGAAAGTATCAATAGACATTAAATTGATAATAGCACCGGAATTTGCTTGGGTTTTGTGTTCAGTGCTGTTATTTTCTTTTTTATTATTATTGCCAAGAGTTCCATCGGCCCCCCCTCCTCCTCCTACTGATGCGGCTTTTCTTCTCAACGCTTTGCAGTACACTTCACCAATAATCAATGCTCGCAATCTAATACAAATAACTCGCCCAATGTATAACGCTTGTCCACTAACAATGTTATTAATAACTGCTGAGAAGAAAATTGCATAAACATATAACCAAGCGACGGATCTGGGAGTAGAACCTGGATTTTCAACATAGTTCAAAATCAATTTCAATAACATAACTGGCGCAAAACTTAGGAATGAAAAGATAAAGGCATACACCCCAGTCAACCCCAATTCAAGTCTGAAGTGTCTCAATAGCTTGGCTCCAAACCATGTATACCCCTTTACCTTCCGATACTTTCTCAAAACATAATAGGCGTGATCTTGCTCCCGTAAATCCCAAACGTCATCCATTTCTAGTGGTCGCTTATACCCTGTCCAAATCAACCCATCAATAAATGAAAAAGTCATCAGCGAAAAAAGGCCTGAAACAGGCTCAACATCTGGTTTCGCTCCATTTGACGTGTATAATCTTGCAGGTTTATCACCAAGTTTCGCCGTGAAATTTAAATAGAACAGCAACCCTGTTAATACCCACTGAATAGTATAAAAAGATTTAAAACAGGTTGTATGGCGATGGATTAATGCGGATCGAAAACTTATTGTGGCAGAAACCCAAACCATTGGATAAAACACTGTTGAATGATACCATAACTTTGAGTGTTCTTTTGAGCTTAATCTTAATGATACTAATAACAGCGCATAGCACCAAAATAATAACATTATCCAGGGATAATTTGATGCATATATGAACTCGTTGGAAATTGCCGGTATAAATAAGCCCGCAATCGATAGTCCAACCATCCCCGCAACAAAAACAGTTTCAAAAGCTACCCGACCTCGCTCAGTCTGATCTCTATAAACTTTGTAAATTACAACTGAAGGATCAGTTCCAATTGTATTGTCGTCTTCTTCAGGCTTATCTGTATATATGGATCCATATGTTTTACAACTCTCGACAATATCATCGCGGTCTTCTTCGAAAACTTGATCTTGGTGTTGCTGAACTAATCGTTCTGATTCCGTGCCTTTTTTGTTTTCCTGCACATGATGATGTATTTTTTTGAAATAATTATGCATCGCCTGAATAAGAGAAACCGCCATAGCAGTGATCAATAGCGCCTCTTGGATATATCTATAACTGTTAGTTAGGTTCAATAAAGTTTTTTATATGCGTACCGTTGTCGAAAACATGACGAAAAATCATCTACTGCCCAAACGCTTCCGTCGCACCCAATCATATTAAAACTGTATGTGAATATGCTCGTAGCCTATTCGGTTTTTAGGAAGATTAAACAATTGTGCGAGATCAAGAGTTTTTATACAACGAATTAGTTTTGCTTTTTTTTTTTTAACTCTTTTCTTTTTCTATACAAATACCGATTCCTCGCTCAATTCAGAATATGGTAATTTTGGCGAATACGGCTGCTTCGGTTGATCCGAAGTTGAACTATAACACATTTTCGTTCTGGAAGCGTTCCCTTTACAAGATAAAATTTAAAATATATGCTTATTTTGAAAAACGATGGTGGCACAGCCGCATTGGCGACTAAATCAAACAATAAAAGGCTTGGTATATTCCCTGGCATCGTTGAGAATCACAACTGTAGCAGTCATTGCATTTCCATGAAATTTCGAAAAGTTATAATATTGATTAATACCATAATGTTTTGTTGCCAGCTAAAACCGAAACCTATTCTATATGTATTTAGTTGAATAAAATTAATTTATCGGCTTTGATCCCCACTAAAGTGCCATAAATGCGGAAGAAAATTATAGCGAAAGTTGAAAGCTTTATTTTTTTTTACATAAAAATATAAGGGCGTCCAGTATACACATATATTATTAAGATAAATCGGCGGGGTAAAAATCGGACTCCTTCTACTGCACCACAAAAATAAAAACAGGGACGGGCGTAGGCATTCGAAATGAGCATGACGATCACGTAAGCTTATAGAATTAAAATTAAAAGTAATAAGTTTGGTTTTAAGCTAAACCTACTACTACTGTGAAAAAGATTTTATATCAAGGAGCATAAGCTTAGCTGGATTTTTTAGTATTTTATTTTTATTTTTTTATTTAATAATATCAAACATAAAACTGGGAATGAGGCTTGAGCCGCACCTTATAATGACTTGATTTTGCGCACGCGGATCGTGAAAAAATTTCGAAACTTTTTTTAACTGTTCAGCCGCACGATGGTAAATTTTAGACCAAAAAAAAAAAAAAAAAAGCCCTGAAGACTAAAAAAAAGTTTAAAATGAAAGATTTGCTGATAAGAAACCATGGCTGCAGAAGATTTGTATCTCAATATCTAAGCAAATTCAAAGAAGGTGATGTGATCATCATTCGTGGAGTGTTACGACCAGATCGAGTATCTCTTTCAAAACCTTTACAAGCAGGAACTGTATGGCAAACTCCTTTTGGTCCATTCCAAACGGATAATCTTATAGGCGAAGAACCTCGGGCTGTTGTACAAAGTGCCAAGGGCCACAAATACATTATCACGCATCCAACTTTAGAAGACTATATTGTTAATAGACGACGAGACGCACAGCCTATTTATGCATACGACGCAGCAGCAATCGTAAACCTAGCTGATATTCATGTCGATTCAAGAGGTGAAGAAGATGCCATTGCTCCGCCCCTTCATTTTTTGGAAGCTGGTACAGGACATGGGTCACTAACTTTAGCAATCGCCAAAACTATTCATGCTGCAAACCCTAAAGGCGCTCCACGAGGTGCGGTATTGCATTCGATCGATAGAAATAAAGATCATAGTAGGACTGGGAGAAAAAACGTTGAACATTTCCGACAGGGAATTTATTCAAGAGATGTTGACTTTCACGTGGCAGAATCACCTGGTGAATGGCTAAAGGAGAATAAAGATATTAAACTATCTGGAGCGTTTTTAGATTTACCTACAGTTACCACTTCAGTTGTTGATATCGCACCATATTTAAGAGTTGATGCACCGTTAATCGTATTCTGTCCGTCAGTTACACAAGTTCAGGATATTGTTAATCAAGTATCAGCTGATTATAATATACCGTTAGTAATGGTAGATGTGGTAGAATTAATGCCAGGGATGGGTGGTAGTATGAGAAGCTGGGATGTTAGAAACGTCAAAATCAAAGAAACAGGCCGTGATGGTAGTGTTTGTAGACCAAGAGTAGGCGCTAAAGTTACAGGAGGAGGATTTATTGGTATTTTTAGAAGATTACCTGATGATGCTAGGCCATCCCCAAAAAACACCGCCACTACTACTACTAAAGCTACAACTTCAAATAATGAAAATATTTTTACAAAAATAAAAAAGCTGATTTTTAGATCATAAAAATTAAGTATTTAGTACACAGTTTTAAAATAAAATAAAATAAAGAATAATATAATAATAGTTCATTAATCCAAGTCCATTCGATCTGTCCCGCCAGCTTGTTTGGACTTCTTTTTCTTGTTCTTGACCATGATAGGAACCTTTTGTTTTTCTTCTTGCTCTTGTTCTTGTTCTTCGTCACTGACTTCCATTTCATTTTCTCTAGCTTCTTCAGCTTCTTGTTGTCGTTGTAATTCAACTTCCCTAATTCGTAACAACTCAGGATGAGTTTCAACCATTTTACGATCTTCTGCTCTTTGTTTTTCCAAATTACCTCGCATTCGATTCTTGTAGAATGCTCGTTCTCGTTTTTGTCTAATTTCTTCAATACGGCCCATGGCTCGTAATGTATCTGATACAAGTTCTCGGTTGTATCGAACCGGAACGTGTCGTCGAGCGTTGAATGCAAGAGTAGAATCGACCACCATTTCTTTGCCGGCAGCTTTTCTGAATGCTTTTGTCCATTTAAGTTTTCTTGGATTTCGTTTCATCTTGAAATTCTTATGACATTTTGATCTACAGAACCGAAACTCTTTAGCATCGTTTCTGACAAACATAATACCATGACCGGGCTATTAAAGTTAGTATTTTTTTCTTTTATTCTTGCTAAAAACGTACGTATATCGGTGACGAACAAAAATGGCAGTTTTGAACTCTCATTTTGTGTTATAAGTTAGTAGTCTAGTTTTTGACAAAGTTTGAAAAAAATTTGGATATCAAAATTTTTTTTTTCAGAGACAGAAAATATTTTTTTTTTTTTTTAACTCCTGCGCGCAGAGCGGCTTTTAATGAAAAATATTTTCCGGGACGGCATTAAAATAATGTTGGGAGTTTTCCGGGTAATGTTTTAAATGAGTATGCGGCTGACTCACTTTGGCTTTAACAAGCTGTATCAAAAACTTTTTTTTTTTTAATACATTTCTGTTATTTGGCGCTAATAGGACCACATCTTTTATAACATATACTAAATATTAATATGAACAATTGATTATGAGTGGACAAACCAATGAATCCAGTCAATCAAGAGCCCACGCAAGGTCAAGGTCAAGGTCAAGGTCACAGGCAAGATCGAGTATCAGATCTAGAACGCGGTCGCGATCACGGTCAAGGTCAAGGTCCAGGTCCAGGTCGCGCCCAAATTCGGCAGCATCATCTAAGTCTTTTCTTGAACGAATGGGGTATATGCGCGCTATGACTCAAACATTACCGTTCGAGGCTGTTCCATTGCTAGCCAAAAAACAATCGAGTACCGATAATGGCCTCTGGCCGGTTGAAGAGCACCCTCCAAATGTACCAACAGAACTTATTAACCCACAGGCCGAAGCTCGGTTACAACCAAGTAAAGAATACATGTATATTTATCACGAAAAGGTCAAAAAGCCATCTGAAGTTTTAAATAGACCTTTAGGTGTGTTGGATAATGAAGTAGGTAACCCATATACTGGAAAAGTATTATCAGCACTTCAATATTATGGATGGAAATATAAACATATGTTAGAAACTGACCCTTGCGAGCCGCATTGTAGTTATACTGAAAAGAACCTATACTTAGAACAAGCTCGATATCGGGCCAATATCCACAACAAGTTAATGGCATTAAAGGCAGAAGAGACAGATATAGAAAATAGATATCCATATTCTGTGCGAATGGTTCCGACGGACTTGGTAGGTGATTGGTTAGGCCTGTTAGAAAACATGCAAAAATTGGGGAACTTAATGGGTAATACTTCTAAGCATACTGAAGATTTTTTCAATCACCTTATGAATTTAGTATCTCAAATTTTAACCCCTGGATTTTATTGGTTTGAGGAGTTTGACCGTTTGATGCATTTATTGGGTCCACAAACTAAAATATGGGTGGAAAATACGTGGCTGTATTTTCAACGAATATATTGGGCATATGAAGCGTGGCAGGCTGATACATTTCAGAGGTCCTTAAATCCGATAGCAATTTTTTTCCCGAATTCCTTGAGTTTATTGAATTGTATTATTGGTTTAACATGGGCTTATATTAAGCAAAGCTCTGTTGAGTTGTGTCCGGTATGGGAATGGTTGAGTCGAATCAATTTGATCACATATGAATATTTTCAACTGATTACCCCGTTGACTATCGCACATGTAAAAGTTTTTACTCCATTTGTTAGTGCATTTATATTATTATTATATTTTGATTATGATGCCTATCCAGCATTTGATAAGGTTTCTACTAGCCCTGGGTTCCAATTAGTTTTGAACAATTTTGGAGGATTACTGGTGGCTATTAGCAAATTAGAGGCATATTTTTGGAAACTCTCGTCGTCATTCTATGCTCTTTGGATTTACCATTTTGCTGCTCGGTTTTTGAATTATATTGGTATTTGTGTCCCTGATCTAGTGTTTCCAACAGGGCCTTTTTTCAAAACAAATCCAAATGATCCTCCAAGGAAAAGAGTTGACGGCGTTTCTCTAGTGGGGAAAATTGGTAACCGGCCCACTGCCAGTGAAGTTTTTTCATCCAAAAAAGGTAATAGTATCGACAATGCTAGAAGTCGGGTAGAAGCGACTACCACAAACGAGAGTTTATTACCTAATCTTAAATATGTTCCAGATCATATGACGATTATTTTAAAGTATAAAGAACCGGAAGTTGAAATACCTCGATTTTTAGTCAATGGAAATGTTTGCAATACAAATTCTAGTGGGAAATTGGTTTTACCAATTGAAGATGAGGAATTGATTACTAATTTCAAATCAAAAGTAAAAGTTTATAATTTGCAATGTGCAGCTGCCACCGAACGAGAATATTTACGGCTAATTGGTGATTGTAGTGAAGCGATTGTTCAGTGTTTGAAACTGGGAATTACCACGTTAACGCTATATGAAAAAGATGGTCATTTATCTGGAGAGCACGAAAAGTTATCAAATTTAGTTACAAAACAATTGAAAAGTTTAATAAATGATAATTATGAGTTATCAGAAAATTTTCAAATTTGTTTATTTTCACCAAAGGTTCGAGTAGCTACTTTTTTCAATGATAAATCTCGGCAATCTTTGGCATCATGGGCAGAATATGAAGCACCGTCCAACCCTGGGCTGCTGGTTATTCTATTACAAGAAAATGAACTAAGCTGTGAAAAAGCGTTGCAAAAAGTTACTCAAAGATATGCGGCAAGCGATGATGATGAAATTGATGATACAGTTGTAGAAGAGCTGTTTAATATTATGATTGGCACGCCATTAAACCCAAGCGTTTTATTACTTTCTGATACCAAAAATACCGATGGATACCCTTTTTATTGTTTGAAAAATACCCTTATAATAAAACCGATTTTGAGGGAGCTTCGTTTATTGAAAAGTTTGCTTATTCTTTAAGAATTTACTCCCAAACTGTTAGACTACATTTAAGAAAAAAACCTGATACCAGTGAACAAAATTCCTCCTCATCATCACCACCGGTGGCAACACCATTTTCCGCATCGACAAGCTTTCAACCAAAGTCTCAATCTGCTGCTACTGAACTATCATTCCCACGTCAGTCTAATATAAAAATTGATCTTAACAACAGTTTAAAAGTTGATTCCATTGCTGCTCAACGGTTGTTTGAGGCCCAGACTCGGGCGCAAAAAAGTAGAGATTATCATCACTCGCCAATTAGAGGCGAAAATTTCGATCATGAATTAACTTTTGATGAGGAAGATTCTGATTAGATTAGGATCAAAAGTTAAGAATTAATGTAGAGATAGTTGATCATTACATTTGAAATGAAACCAATGCGAACGGGGCGCTTATTCCCGATATCATTTTTTCAATTACATATAGATAGAGAAATAAATAAATGCGTTTAAATGGATTTTCTGAATCTCGACATCAATTTCAATAAAAACACAGGCTCCTAAAAGTGGAAAAAAAAAAAAAAAAATTTCTAATAGCTTTTGTCCAAAGTTAGGGGCAATTTTTAGCTGCTGTGAGAGTTACAATACCTGGAGCTACCAAGAGGTATGTTACCAATTTTACGTGTGATCTTTTTCTAATCAAGTTAAGTTTGAAAATGTCGCTTCAACTATTAGTAAGTTAATTAACAACAAGCCCCGCGATTACAACTCCCAAACAACAGGTCTCAAAGGGCCCATGTGGTCCACATTCCAGGGTCTAATGGGTTTAATAAGGTCTATCAAGGTGGTCGCTTGATCCTGTGGCCACTGAGCGGCTTTGTAGTGTGGAATACCAAGCCCTAACTGCAGTCACGAGAGCGGTATCATGTTCATTATACTTAAAACTATATATTAATCTTCATTCTTTAGCTAGTTATAATATTTATTATTTACTAGTACCAATTTTTTTTTTTTTTTTTTCTTCTTTCTCAATCAAATATTATATATTAAATTATTATCTGAGTTGATGCTGCGGGTTAAACGTCGGAATATTCATCACTTTATTATACATGTATGCCTGAACAAATATTTAACTCCAAAATATCTGTCATCTTAGACCATAATGATCCCATAAGGGCTTTTAAATTGTCATCGTCAGATTTTCGGCAAATTTTTAACTGCGTACGATTTACATTGTACCTCCTAATGTAAGCTGCCTCCTTTAATTTGTGCCGTACAGAAGCTGACTTACCTGTAACCTTATTCATAAACCTGCACGTGCGTACTACAAATTGAAACATACGCACTGACCAGGAACGGGTTGCGCACCCACGAGATCTGCAACGGTGATCTGAGCGAGTAGTAGTTAAGAGTGACACAGATTAACAGAGAATTGATTAAGTTTTTTGCACAGGTTGATGGAAATGAGAATCATTTAAAATGTATATTGTTGTTGAATACTAAGTAATAGAGTTTGATTGCGATGCTAGAGTTTTTTTTTTTAATATTCATGAGTATAAATTGCTGTTAGAGATGAAAATAAAAAAAGTTTTGAAGTGTTTTTTTTTTTTTCCTTAAGAGGAGCCCCAAGGAACTAGAGCTTGGAGGGGGGAATCGATGCTTTCACATATGCAGATGATTAATTTAGGGTAAAAAATATTGGAATGGATGATTATAAAATAAATAAGTACGCCAACGGATCCTTTTTATACGATATTAAAATAAAACAAAACAAAACAAAACAAAACACCCTTATCCAATGATGGCGATGAATGACTCCAACATATTTAGTTTTTGATAAACAATAATATTCGTATTAAATATTTGCTAGTAAAAAAAAAAAAATGGAGCACGCTTTTTATTATTATCAGGTACGGCTTTTTTTTTTGTTTAATTACTTTAGCTTGAGCCGTGTAGCTATAATCTGAGATGTCTCGCGCAAGATCGAAGCCCATGCATCCTTATGTTCCTTTTAACTCCACCAGCTACATTACGTGCGTTGAAGTCTAATTACTCCGAATTTAGAAAGAGATAGAAGTAGAGTAATAAACAAAAAGTAAAAAACAAAAACAAAAAAAATTGCAGAAAAAAAAAAATATATATAATTAAAAAAGGTTTTATAAATATGGGATGGATTCCCCCGTAGAATCGGTTTTTTTTTGGAACTGGGGGGTTTTGGATTGACTAGAAATTTTTTTTGTAAACCGAATAGGAAAATACATTTAGTGTTACCCAAAATTTATAATGAGAATACCAACACATTACCATCATAACGATAGAGGTATCGACTATACTACCAAAGTATCTGATGATGTTTTGGGAAGGATCTTTGAACATGTGTGCAGTAATAATAAGTTAGTAGAGGTATTGACGATATTAAAAGTGTGTGGACGCTGGCGAGATCTTGTAATAAGAAACGATGATACTGTAGTAAAGAATATTGTTCTTGATAACAATCGACTCTTGAAACCAGCTACTGAAAGTAGTATCCAGGATTGTCAAGTTCAGCGGTATTATTATGGTACTGGGCCATGGCTGAACTGTGGCCTTGATTATTTATTAGCATGTCAAACTTTGGCCCCCAAAAAACCAATAATATTGAAGGATAGCCATTTAAAACTACCCGAAGGGTTTGATAAAATTCCGTACAAGTTTGGCCCGGTTGAGCAAGTACATTCACAAAACGGTCGAGAGATTCGGGGATTGAATACAACTAACAGTAAAGGGAGGATATATTTAAAATATTTCGATCCTAATGCTAATAGCGTTAAAGAGAAACGAAATACTTTGATTAGAAGAGGCAGTGAGTCGGCGTGTATTTTGGATGTGGATAATCGTCAATTTGAATATGTAGAGTTGGCGCAACCACCATTTGATATCAAAGAGAACAACGAGGCAAACGCATTGGAGGTGAAATTAGTACGACCTGGTACACAGAATGAAGAACGAAGTTGGTATATTCCTAAAGAATATACTTCGGATAACTCATCATTGGCTGCTTCTTCTTCTTCCACTAGTAGTAGTAGTAGTAGTAGTAGTAGAGGATCGTCACCGAAAGACTCGCTGTTTTCGCGGGCGTCATCAACATCATCGGTTTTAAGTGACCCGATGGAAGAGTTTGATAAGTTAGATAATATACATGAAGAAGAAGTAGAACAGGAAAAAGTGAGGTTGGTATCACCACGATTGAATGATTTATTTATTATACGAGAAAATCAACGAGATGAGATTTTGCGAATTATCAAAGTTAATGGAACAGGGATCCAATGGGAAGTGAACAAAAAATTTCCAACAAACTCCCAGTTAGTAACACGACCTGAATTGGCAATATTTTTGGTTATTACAAGAAACTTAATCTATGTTTATGATTCAAATAATGGAACGTTGTTGACGATCAAAAACCATCACGTTCCATCACCTGAACGAGAGAATGAAATTTTGATGGACCATGAATTGGATGGACATTTTGGAGATTGGCAATTAACTGATAGTCATTTAATACATTATCATAAATTTGATCGGTTATTGATATCATGTCCTTTGGAGCAGTTGTTTGATGAATACAATGAGCTATATTGGCATCATGTCTTGACTGTTGATGTTAGCTGTCTCGGGGCCAATTTCGAAGAAGTTTGGTATACTGTAAATTGTGACGATACGAATCGGTTTGTTATGTTAAGCTGTAACCAGTTAACAGGGATGGGGTTGGTTGTAATTAATTTGTTTTCTGGGGAAGCTCATTCATACGCTCTGTATTTGCATGAACTAGATCAGGTCAGAGCTATTAAATTCCAAGGCGCTAGTCATCCAAACTATGCACGTCAACAATCTTCCAACAAAAAAACTCGAGAAAAAAAGACGATCGACAATAGTAGACGGAGGTTATCACATTGCCATGATGGGATGTGGGTGGTTGAAAAAACCGGCAAAGCTGTTTATATCTCGACAAATCGGTTATCAATGGTGAAAAATGCTTACTGTAAACTGGGATGTCGAGGTCCAATTGATTTAGTTTCTTTGGGTCCCTGGATTGAAGCTATTCAACATGAACCAAAAGTAGGGTTATGGGGGAAAGCTAAGAAGAAAATTTATCAAAAACCGTTAAAGTTGCGAAGCTAGTATACTATTATGTAGTTTTTTATTTATTTATTTATTACTAAACTAAGAATTATGCAAGAAAAAAAAAAAAAAAAAAAAAAAAAAAAAAAAAAAAAAAAAAAAAAAAAAAAAAAAAAAAAAAAAAAAAAAAAAAAAAAAAAAAAAAAAAAAAAAAAAAAAAAAAAAAAAAAAAAAAAAAAAAAAA